>JAXQQM020065743.1:0-63489 GCA_034641835.2 Pinus albicaulis | reverse complement strand
ACGTGCCTTACCAAATTTGAAGTCAGTGCCACGTCATGTGGCAACGCCACTCCTAACTTGAAAATGACCATCGACCAGGTCAGCAGTGTGGGCACCAGCGGAGTTTGGGATGGCATGTGCATTAAAACGACTATGATGTAGTTTGGGAGGGAAAGAACGGATTTAAAAAACCATAGCCGTTGTGGGCATGAATAAATGAATGGGCATTAAAACGATTATGATGTGGTTTGGGAAAGTCAATTGAGAAAAGCATAGCCGTTGAGGACATGAAGAAATGGATAAGGATTGATGTTTTCCATTCATCCAGAGACGCAAGAAAGCCCATATACAGGTGCACATATGAGTTACAGCTGATGGTTAATCTCTTGGCATCGAGAAGGAGAATGCAACGCCTTTGTGACTCCAATGCGAATGGAGTACATAGAATCCTCACAATCCCCACCATGCATGTCGAAGCAATTCAAAGGAAATTTCTGTAAATTGGTAGCATGGTGGTTTATTTCGTCCAGGTGATCGAGCTCGGCATAGGAGTTATGTCATCAAGCTCCGATTCCATTAATGGTATATATACATATGGATTATCTCTATTCATGAAAACAGATATGTATTTATCTTCATCAATTTTGTATAATGCTAATCGCTTCTGCATTCAAACTGAGCAAAATTCCACTACACAACAGTGCATAGAGGATGGTGGGTTGTTGTGTTCGGTTGGG
Source organism: Pinus albicaulis (assembly GCA_034641835.2). NCBI lineage: Eukaryota > Viridiplantae > Streptophyta > Pinopsida > Pinales > Pinaceae > Pinus > Pinus albicaulis. Next base: position 62,773 of record JAXQQM020065743.1, on the reverse strand, counting down.
CTGAGCAGAGCACAGTAGAATGCTATAGAAAACTGCATAGAGGGCGGTGGGTTGCTGAGCAGAGCACAACAGACTGCTACAGAGCACGGCATAGAGGGCGGTGGGTTGTTGATTTTGTGCTGATGCAGTGCACCTTGTGTATTTGTCCTTTTTCGTTTTTTATTTCTTCTTCTTTTTTCTTAGTCTGTGAATGCTTTAGCAATATCCATCGTTATTTCTCACTTCTTGCTCGTAGTATATTCTTGGGATTTTATTTTATTTTCTTTTTTTTAATTGTTTAGATTTGTTTCTGTCTGGGAGATGGGTGGTTGGACTTCTTACTCCCTATAGCCATGGTTATTGTACATAGCACATACTGTGTAACTGTTTATTTTGCACATCCCACATGCACTGTTTCTTTTGGGTATATTTTTTTGTGCGCGTGCAAGCTTAGAAAAGATTGCTGAAGAGCTCCAGTGGAAACGTTGGACTACCATAATGTTAATACTCAACTCTGAAGAATTCTTATTCGAGGTATTTCTCATATACTTTACACTGAGCTCTACTCTAGTTTCTAAATAATTTATGTTGTATTTTCAATCAAAAATTAGGTAAGCTATTCTGGAAACCAAGTTACGAAAATAAATTAAAACCATCTTTCTTTGTTGGATTCTCCCTCTTGAATGTTTTTCATTGTTTTCTACTTGTATTCTTAACGAAAACCTAAGTAAGCTTCGCTCTCTCGTAAGCAAATTTTAAATCACCTTTCCCAACAGTATTCCACATTCGCGACTACTTAAAATGATATTCTCTCTCAATAAGTTCAGGATTTATTTTAATTTTTTGATGAAAACCTTATATTCCATGGAGAGCCTGGAGATGATGAGCATGTCCCCGTATTGAGGCAACTTATGGGTGAAACAAGCATTCAAAAGTCGAAACTGATTAAGAAAAAATAAAACCAAGACCGCACCACTATCATTTTTATAATTTGTTAATTGTTATTGTAGAAACAATTCGCATAATCAACGACGAACGCCTTTCTAAGTAAAAGGATAAAAGCTACATGGCTTCCGGTTCGGGGAAAATAACCTTGTATGCTGATTCTTTCCTTCGTTAACGTTTTTGTCAGCTTATTGAAAATTTTGTTGATCCATTTCAATCTCCAAATATCAATACTTATTAAAGTAATCGTTATATTTGAAAGGTCAGTAATTAGATATACACAAATATTTTATATTTATTTGAGGCTGGATGATAAAATTGTATTGTGCTTTTTTTAACAATCAAGAAAGTGACCTTAAGAAAGTGCTATTTTATTAGAGGAAGAAACAGCATAGTTTCAACATATTTGTTTTTGTTTGTAATTTGGCTTTTCACAATCACTATGCAGATGAGATTTTATGGTGAGATCTTACTCTGTTTAAAGTAAATGTTTATTCACGATCAGTTTGGGTAATTTTTTATTATAAAGTATTGTTATTTTTTTAGTGACAATTAAATTAAATTGTAAGTAATATTTATTATTAATATATTTAAATGATATTTTGTGCATTTGTATTAATTAGATTGGGGAGAAACAATATTTTGAGGAAATTTCATTGAACTGTTTTGAATATGAGGTAGATGTATTTTTGGGTTTTTAATTTTTAGAAATATATTTGAGATATATACTATATTTTCAGATTTAAAAAGAATATTAAAGTTTATTCAAAGTAAATAAATAGTAGTTAGTAGACCGAAAATGATTATGAAAAACAGTATATTTTGATTGAAAATTTCAATTTTAATTTGATTTTATTCTGATGTAAATTTGTTTGTACTTTCTTATATATTGTACATATTAGCTTTCAATATTTTGGTGTATTTTTTCATATGAATTTTATAAAGTAAAGCTTTTAATATTTTAGTGTATTTTAGAGGAAAGAGGTAGAGAGGAAGATGAAAGAAGATAAATGTGAAGATGGGAATGTGGGTAAATAGTGAGGATGGGAAAGTGGGGAAGAGATAGGAAGAGGAAGACAAGAGGAGAGAGTGATTTAGTGGGTGTACATGTGTGTGAGAGACAGGGAGAAAAGGACATAGTGATATTAAGATGAAAGAAGATTAATGTGAAGAGGGAAATGTGGGTAGATAGTGAGAATGGGAAAGTGGGAAAGAGATAGGAAGAGGGAGACAAGAGGAGAGAGTGAGCAAGTGGGTCTACATGTGTGAGAGATTGAGGGAGAGAAGGAGATGAGTGATAGGGTGAGAGATGTAGAAAAGGATAGCTGTAGTGGGAGAGAGAGGTAAAAAGAGAGATTAGTAGAGTGAGAAAGAGATGTCAAAGACAGAGGGGAAGATGGAGAAAAAGAGGGAGTAAGGGGCAGAGAGATGTGGGTAGGGAGGCAGAGAGATAGATCTTGAGATGGAATTTTTGAAAGACATATTAAGAAAGGTAAGTAAGGATAGTAGGAGTGGAAGTGAGAGGGACAAAGGTAGATAGATGGGCACTGAGGAGAGAGAGAGGGAGAGAGAGAGGGAGGAGGAGAAAGAGAGAGAGAGAGGGGGAGAGGGAACCGCCCAAAAATGGAAATGTTATATATATATATATATAATTCTTTTAAAAATAAGTTAAAACACAACTTGCAAGAAAAAAAGAATGAGACGTGTAAAACCCGGTCTATGTTAACTCTCATAAATCATTAAATCATTTGAAATCCAATATTATCATTTATAAAGGAGGTTGTACATCCAAGATTATAATATTAACCTATACACATGAGGCTTTACATCTAAAATTATCTTTTATACATGGTTATATGTGCTGAAAATGAGGCATAACATATGGTAATGACAAGTACAATTAAATAGATTATAATCCTAATCGTCATCTTCATTAACAAAATTAGAACAAGTGAATTTTTAAGAGCGTGGATTGATTAGAGATAGATTAGTGTGTGGAGTTATTAGACATAAAATTTAGTGCTATATTGAATCTATTTTGGCCATAGAAGGACCCCACAACCTTCTTCGGTGCTTGAGTGAGCCCGCAAAAGGAAAAAATTCATGGAAATGGGTCAAAATTAGTTGAAAATAGGGTAGAATTAGGATGAAACTCCATAGAAACCTATTGTCACACCTCCAAGTTAAGGAAATTTTTTTTTTTTTTTTTTGCTATAACAAGAGATCCTATTAGTATTTAATAATATCCAATAGACCTCCTTGGTTATTCCCCAAAATACATTAAACCTATCTCCTATACGTGGTTCCTTTTGTTCTATATAAGATTCAACATTTCTCTAGTTTGCTAGTAGTATACAAGCCTTACTTTCCACTTATATTGATATATACCCCATGTAATACTTGCATGTATATCCGTTAGGAGTATTACTTTAATGACTATATATATGTATAGCATCCATATCTATCTATATGACATATTTATATTCCAAAAACCTTTATCATAATTAACCTTGTATATATACATATATATGTTTAATATTTAATATTAACTCAATATTTAACATTTAAGATTTAATATTTAATATTTAATATGTTATCGGGTTATATATTAACTCAATCGGCACATATATATACACGTAGCACCTACCTCGGCTATATTAACTCAATGGGCACATAATTATAGATATGTAGCACCTATACGCATATGTAGAATCAAGACCTTTTTGGTATGATTAATTGACGTGCTACCATATACATGGTACCCATAGTTTGAATTAATCTCCTTTAATAATTCCATTTGGACATTCACGTATATCTCGGCTACATGTAACGTTTCCAGTAGTAAATTGACTAGGTCATATAACGGTTACGTTTGATGAACTCTAACCCCGCGTTTCCCATTGGCGCGAGTTATGGTGTGTAACCCCGGTATTGTAACCATCTGACTGTATGGGTAAACCGGTTCTATCACTCGGCCTATTTTTTAATACCACGTCCGCCTGTCATGGTGCGGTCCAAAACCCTAAACTGCGCCCTATCCCATCCTACGCCTCTATGCTCGCACGTATTACGATTTCGGTTTCCAGTTTTGTGCAGATGACAGGTTCATTGGCGGCCACAAGCTCCTGGTTGCGTGTTTCAGTTTCAGGACTGTGACAACTCGTTCCACTTTTCACAACCACTCCGGTACTGAGAATGCGTTTCACCAACAGCTGGAGAGGGGAGGGGGAAAAAGTCTTTTCGATGAGCAACATCGCATGAATTCTCCTGCAGCCCGCCTCCCCGGTACTCTGTACAGGCTTAAAATAATATTAAACTGACCAGAGGGTACCGAAATTGTGGCTCAGTGTTGATCTGCTGAAATCCTCTTCAAGATTTCGTAACAAGTCGAGTTCGCTGGAGGGTACCGGAGTAAATCCGTGAACAGGATTTTTCCAGTACCTTTAGCAGTCGTGTTTTAGGGTTTGGCGATCATTATTAACCTCTCTCGGTCCCGATCTCATTCCTATTCGTCTCCTTCCTTTCATTATTTCGGTTCTTGCTGAGTTGAGGGCTTCTGGGTTTGCATCGCTGACTCTCACTCTCCAGCCCATCCACCTTACCTGGTTATTACTGGATATTCAACTAATTTTTGATTTCCTGCAATGTAGAACGTGTTTTTCATATTGTTGCTTTATACTAGCTATGCTTCTGACGCTCATACTGTTTGTTTCATGGAACCATTGCAGGTCTCAGGTTGTTCATGAATGTGTTCGAGCTTAATTCTGGCGACGGGAGACAGGTGATTTTTCCAGGACCGATTTGGATGTGGCTACAACTGCCCACTCTCACACGGTTGCATTTCTACTCTCGTCAGTGTTCTGGATTCGGCCTTTGGAGGTTTGCAGGAACCGATTCAGATATTTTAATTCCGGCTAACACTGCGCCCCAGTATACATTTGTTTTGAGCTTTTTCTAATTCTCAGTCATTATATTTGGGACATCTGAAGCAACTCGGTTTCCATAACAGGTCTCTTGTCATACGTTTTGTTAAACTGTCTCCCTTGGCGTAAATGACCAGTTCATTGATTATATTTCTATTGTTCAGTTTCATTCTACTAGCAGAATGGTTACGGGATCTAATTCTCTGTATTCTAACATGATTCATTCTGTGCTAAAATAGAGGAATAATTACAGCGTTCTGGCGGACAGAGGTGAGGTTTACTCTCTGGGCTATTTTAACATGTTATTTTACCGTATATCAAGAAATATCCATACTCTGCAACCGTAACTAATATAAAACGAGGAAATAATATATTCATCCCCTTAGACTCCACTCGGTCTCATAATAAGTCTGGTTAAAACTGTGAAGGTTTCAATGCTATTGCGTAATGATTAGGGTTAACGCTGTTGATTCCGCATCGTTTTAGCGTTCTACCTGTCACCTCTATTTGTTTTAAATTAACTTGGACAACTATCCACTGCGCCGTGATGTATCGGTGTCACTATAATGCAATGGTTTCGTTGATTATGGTTTAAGTACATAGTCGTTTAAATTATTCACCATACGTTTTTATAAATTGACCATACCTTCGTTCCATTAGCGATAATGATAACGTATATATTTCCTTGATTCCTGTTGATATCCACTTTTTGTAAATATACGATCAGATATATAGGTTTCATAAGTCTGTTCTCTTTGTGACACACGTAGTTGAAATATATAGTTTGGGTTTATATCGCGCTAGTGACATATAAGGTTCAGGTATGTATATATATATATGGCTCATTTAGGGTCGAAACTAACAGGTACCTAAACGTGTAATGTTCCATACTCGTTAGTAAATATATATATATACTTTTGGTCTTAAATGCATATATATATAGGTAGTTGATAGCTCAATTGATGATATGCCTTGAGCATAGATTTTCTCCATTTCCCTAACGTTGTATCAAGGGTTAGAGATGAAGTTAACACACAAAATACTTTATAATTGCTATGAGAACTTTAACCCTTCTATAGTGTAAAATTTACTTTGTGGTTTAATAAGAGTCAAACTACATATTCTAAATTTCTTGCTTGTAAATATTATTTTTCTTTTAAGGTATACCTATAGGTATTCAATGGTGCTTGACTAGACAGCCTTAGTTGTAAGGCAAATATTTTGCTATGTTACAGGTTTTCAAGGAGTAAGAATATATTTAGATATACAATTTATACCCTTATAAATGGTATAACGTTCATATAGAGTAGAATTACTCTTTTTCTAGCACCATGATAAATGTTACAATGCTCATATATGCACTCTATAAATGTTAGAATGCTCTTATGTGCAATCTATATTCTAATATCTTGCTTTCTTCCTTTCTGCTACACACCATGTATATTTCAGCGCTACTTTAATGTTTCTCTAGCATGAACATAAGCATATCATATCATTTTTGTGTCTACAGGGAACACAATAAAAATTAATCATCTGTAGAGGCCAAGTAACTTCAGATTTAAACCGACCTTGGTTTAGAGTTTCTGGAGTATCTACTCTATAGATTTCTGGTCTACAACTAAACAGAATCTGGAAGGTGAATGCCTTAGGATGGATTCTGTTAAATGTATTACTAACATCAATACTGCAATTTCTTTTAAGTTTTATATGTAGCTAATTCATACCATAATACATCAAAATGAACAAAAATTTCAGAACATACCACTGTTGCAAATGACCAACCTCCCAACCTTAGAGTCCTCTTTGTCTCCAGGACTCACCCACGTGAGAATCACTTCTAAATGAGACCCCTTTTGATGCAGCAGGAGCGACTTATTTAAGCTCCTTATTTCCCCAAAACATGTTTCTAATTACAGTAGAATAGCCAGGACCTTTCTTTCTGTTTAACTAAACTTCCATTTTAGGATTTTTAAAGTGCTTTAGCTTTTCATAAACACTAGGCTTTCCTCTTTACTACTCCCCCAACTACTCCTCTTCATTGGGGAAATTTAGATTCCTCCTCAAATCTAAATAAATTTCTTTCAAGGATTTTTGAAAGATTTTTGGGGATTTGTTGCCTTATCCATCCTCATGGATTTGGCAAGTGATCTCTAATTCTCATCTTGGTCAAATTGCACCATCATTTTATTTATTTCCTCAAATAAAATATGCAAATACATTCACACCATACTTATCCCTTGGGGTCCACCCCCTTTAGGATTAAAGTTCAATGTCTAACTTTAAAAATTCAACACACAAATTGGGGGTGTTACACCTATCAATGACATTTCATTGGAATTTCCAAATCAGGAAACTCCACCCAAATGTTTCAGCTTCATTTCAGTGGCGTTTTAGTGGCGTTTCAGTGTTGCGATGAGTTTCGGGTACGAAGAGTCAAGACGCCACCTCGGGGGTTGTTTCTTACAACACAGGTTAAATGCATCTCATTATGGATGTGATTTGTGTCTCAAATAAAAAAATAATGAATATCCAATAGAAGAATAATTTGGATGGGTTTTCCCCTTTGTAGGGTTTTGCTGAGGTTCTGACAAAAATATTGATGTCTCTTTTGTGCATGCTTTTCTTCTAATGTTCGTTTATGTTTCATTGTAATGTTGAAGATATTGTTCTTTCTACACAATTGCTAATAATTGAATATGTTGTGGGGTGAATGTTTAAAAATTCAATTATCAATAGAGTATAATAATCTAGACCTAAAAAATAAACAGTTGAGTCACTATTTATCAATTATACACCAAGTGATTATATTACTCGTATTTACATAAATCTAAAATCATTGTTTTGTTTCATGTTGTTTCCATTTTCTCATTACCATTTGAAAATGAATGTACATTATTTCATCGAACTTTGGCGTTTTCAATATATTCCATAAGTGTAGCTTATATGTTTCCTCAATAATCCATTAAAATAAATCAATAATGCATTCATTTCATCCATTGTGCAACAAAAATGAATTTTGAAGAGATTTTATAGAAAAAGTTTGATTGGGTTAGTTTTATGGAAGAGAAGTGTGTATGTGTTTTTTATTGGAGGCATAGAAAGATTTAGGATGAATAGGAGAATCTTTTGCTTCATAGTTGGGATGGAAAGTTCCACTGATGAAATTGTATTCAAATAAATTAAAACACAAACCTTGATCATGAGGTTACAATTGTTGTGAGACATGTCCATCTATGATTCATGTCTTACATACAAGTGTTATCCATGAGAAACATGTGAAACATATATGGGATTAAGCTTACACATGTTTGAAAGATGGAGGCTCTCTGATTACTTATTATCTTTCCCTCTTCATATCCTATTTTTACAAGGTGAACCCATTCTGTATGTTCATGCGATGAAACTGTTGGGAAAGGAATAAAACTATGTGTCTCTTGGATTCAATTGACATCAAATATTATTTCGATGAACATTAGGTCATCATAAAGAGGAAGGTCGGGTTGTGAAATATTTGCAAACTACTTATATCTAGTGTAAATTTGGATATCTAGTTGGTATTTAATTTTCATCATGTCTATTGAATCCATAAAATATGAAATCAACATGAAGATGACCCCAAGAGAGTATGGGAATGAAAAATACACCTTATAAAATATACAAATACAATATTAATAACTTGATATATAGTTTTGTTGTTGAATTTTTCAAAGAATAGAGGAGGAAAGTATCAAATAGGATACCTAAAAAAATTTGAAATAAAATATAATAAAAATATATGACTAACTTTAACATTGATTTCACTTTGAAATTTCACTAACAATATGCTTTTGAAAATCTACTGTAAGTGTTAGTTTCTAATTTCTTAATTAGATCATTTCTTCCAGAAAAGGATAAAAAGTTTTCTTGATTAGATAATTTATTCCTGAAAAAGATAAAAAGTTAAAAAATGATAGCATGTTAGAATATCATTTTGATTGGATTCTAACTAGTTGCTCCAATTACCAATTTAGATTATTTATGAGAGTTATACAATAGTTGAAACTCCTACTCATGTTTTATAGCTCACATTAACTTTAATTTCCTGGATATCTTTACATAATCATTTACTTTCATAGATATGTTTACATAATCATTGTTATGGTCGTAAAAAATTCTAAAGTAAATTAATGATTTTATAGTTGGAATCAAAGTTAGGAAGCTAATGAAGTGTTGAGACAATGAGTAATATTTTTCCATTTAAAATATTGAGAATGTATGAGGCGGGTTGTTATAGCACTCAACACAAGTTCAATTCCCTTCGGGGTGATGTATCTGGACATGTTGATAAAGATAGAGTTAAAAATAAAAAAAGAAGAGAAATGAAAGGTACTCCCAAACTTATAATAATAATAATAGTTATATTAGATACAACTTTTCATTAGTGTATAAACATCTCTACTCTAATACATTCATGACTAATAAATAATAATGATTTAAAAACAGATATATGAATATATTTGAAATCAATAATGATATGAATAACCTATATTAAACTATGTGATTTTTTTAATGTAATTTATATGTATATTTCAATAATAATAATTTTCAAAAAATAAAAAAAATCCAGTTTTTTGATCTATATAAAATTTAGTCACTTAGATTATAAAAATCAAAATTATCAACTATTATTATATTATATTAAATATCTTTATATCTTAAAAAAACATAATTATATTTATTCTTCTATATTCCATGTTAAATAATACAAAATACCTTTATTATAGACACAAGTGATTAATATATTTAATATAAAGACTAAAATCAAAGTGTTACAACACTAGTTACATCCTTAATTTCTACTCTAAGTGTTAGTTTCTAATTTCTTAATTAGATCATTTCTTCCTGAAAAGGATAAAAAGTTTTCTTGATTGGATAATTTATTTCTGAAAAAGAGAAAAAGTTAAAAAGTGATAGCATGTTAGAATATCAAAATAAAAAGTTAAAAAGTGATAGCATGTTAGAATATCAAAATAAAAAGTTAAAAAGTGATAGCATGTTAGAATATCATTTTGATTGGATTCTAACTAGTTGCTCCAATTACCAATTTAGATTATTTGTGAGAGTTAGACAATAGTTGAAACTCCTAGTCATGTTTTATAGCTCACATTAACCTTACTTTCCTAGATATCTTTACATAATCATTTACTTTCATAGATATTTTTACATAATCATTGTTATGGTCCTAAAAAATTGTAAAGTAAATTAATGATTTTATAGTTGGAATCAAAGTTAGGAACTTAATGAAGGGCTGAGACAATGAGTAATATTTTTCCATTTAAAATATTGAGAATGTATGAGGCGGGTTGTTATAGCACTCATCACAAGTTCAATTCCCTTCGGGGTGATGTATTTGTACATGTTGATAAAGATAGAGTTAAAAAGAAAAAAAAGAGAAAATGAAAGGTACTGCCAAACTTATAATAATAATATTAATAGTTATATTAGATACAATTTTTCATTAAAGTATAAACATCTCTACTCTAATACATTCATGACTAATCAATAATAATTATTTAAAAACATATATATGAATATATTTGAAATCAATAATGATATGAATAACGTATATTAAATTATGTGATTTTTTAATGTAATTTATATGTATATTTCAATAATAATAATTTTCAAAAAATAAAAAAAATCCAGTTTTTTTATCTATATAAAATTTAGTCACTTAGATTATAAAAATCAAAATTATCAACCATTATTATATTATATTAAATATCTTTATATCTTAAAAAACATAATTATATTTATTCATACCTTATTTCATAATGAAATAATACAAAATGCAGCACAACCATAGACACAAGTGATTAATATGTTTAATATAAAGACTAAAATCACGAGTATTTACAACAAATACAACTTGCACTGATTTACATCCTTAACCTTAAATACGCTAACATGTACAAAAATAATTTAATATCAATGGATGCCTAAAATTTTTACTATTTTAACATTAAATTGATGGTTAATAAATTTTATTAGCAAAATATCTAATTTAATTAATGAATTTTATCACAGACCTAAGTATATCATCGCAGATTTTATAATTTAAATTTTCACATCAAATGAATGGTGGTTCATGACACACTTATTAAATTTGAAGTGGGTGCCGTCACGTGTGGCATACCTCTAACCAGAAAATGACCATCGACGGAGAGTCGACGGTGTGGGTACCAGCGGTGTTTGCAGGATGGCGGTGCATTAAAACGGCTATGATGTAGTTTGGGAGGAAGAACGAATTTAAAAAACCATAGTAAGAATTTGTGGGCATGAATAAATGAATGGGCATTAAAACGATTATGATGTGGTTTGGGAAACTCAATTTAGAAAAGCATAGCCGTTGAGGACATGAAGAAATGGATAAGGATTGATGTTTTCCATTCATCCAAAGATGCAAGCAAGCCCATATACAGGTGCACATCTGAGTTACAACTGATGGTTAATATCTTGGCATCAAGAAGGAGAATGCAAAGTCTTTGTGACACCAATGCGAATGGAGTACATAGAATCCTCACAATCCTCACCATGCATGTCGAAGAAATTCAAAGGAAATTTCTGTAAATTGGGAGCATGGTGGTTCATTTCGTCCAGGTGATCTAGCTTGGCATAGGAGTTATGTCATCAAGCTACGATTCCATTAATGGTATATATACATATGGATTATCTCTATTAATGAAAATAGATATGTATTTATCTTCATCAATTTTGTATACTGCTAATCACTTCCGCATTCAAACTAAGCAGAATTCCGCTACACAACAGTGCATAGAGGATGGTGGGTTGTTGTGTTCGGTTGGGCTGAGAAGAGCACAGTAGAATGGTATAGAGAAAGACATAGAGGGCAGTGGGTTGCTGAGCAGAGCACAACAGACTGCTACAGAGCACGGCATAGAGGGTGGTGGGTTGTTGATTTTGTGTTGATGCAGTGCACCTTGTTGATTTGTCCTTTTTCATTTTTTATTTCTTCTTCTTTTTTCTTAGTCTGTGAATGCTTTAGCAATATCCATCATTATTTCTCAGTTCTTTCTCGTAGTATATTCGTGGGCTTTTCTTTTATTTTATTGTTTATATTTTCTTCTGTCTGGGAGATGGGTGGCTGGCCTTCTTACTCCCTATAGCCATGGTTATTGTACATATCACATATTGTCTAACTGTTTATTTTGCACATCCCACATGCACTGTTTCTTTTGGGTATATTTTTTTGTGCACGTGCAGGCTTAGAAAAGATTGTTGAGGAGCTCCAGTCGAAACATTGGACTACCATAATGTTAATACTCAACTCTGAAGGATACTTATTTGAGGTATTTCTCATATAATTTACACTGAGATCTACTCTAGATTCTAAATAATTTATATTGTATTTTCAATAAAAAATTAGGTAAGCTATTCTGGAAACAAAGTTACAAAAATAAATTAAAACCATATTTCTTTGTTGGATTCTCCCTCTTGAATGTTTTTTCCCTGTTTTCTACTTGGATTCTTAACGAAATCCTAAGTAAGCTTCCCTCTCTCCTAACCAAATTTTAAATCACCTTTCCCAACAGTATTCCACATTCGTGACTACTTGACATGATATTCTCTCTTAAGAAGTTCAGGCTTTATTTTAATTTTTTGATGTAAACCTTATATTCCATGGAGAGCGTGGAGATGATGAGCATGTCCCCGTATTGAGGCAACTTATGGGTGAAACAAGCATTCAAAAGTCGAAACTGATTAAGAAAAAATAAAACCAAGACCACATCACTATCATTTTTATAAGTTTTTAAGTGTTGTTGTAGAAACAATTCACATAATCAACACCAAACGCCTTTCTAAGTAAAAGGATAAAAGCTCCATGGCTTCTGGTTCGGGGACAATAACCTTGTATGCTGATTCTTTCCTTCATTTACGTTTTCGTCAGCTTATTGAGAATTTTGATGATCCATTTCAATATCCAAATATCAATAGTTATTATACATATATCGTTATATTTCAAAGGTCAGTAATTAGATATACATAAATATTTTATATCTATTTGAGGCTGGATGATAAAATTGTATTGTGTTTTTTTTAACAATCAAGAAAGTGACCTTAAGAAAGTGCTATTTTATTAGAGGAAGAAACAACATAGTTTCAACATATTTTTTTTTGTTTGTAATTTGGCTTTTCACAATCACTATGTAGATGAGATTTTATGGTGAGATCTTACTCTGTTTAAAGTAAATGTTTATTCACGATCAGTTTGGATAATTTTTTATTATAAAGGATTGTTATTTTTTTTAGACACAATTAAATTAAATTGTAAGTAATATTTATTATTGATATATTTAAATGATATTTTGTGCATTTGTATTAATTAGATTGGGGAGAAACAATATTTTGAGGAAATTTCATTGAATTGTTTTGAATATGAAGTAGATGTATTTTTGGGTTTTTAATTTTTAGAAATATATTTGAGATATATACTATATTTTCAGACTTAAAAAGAAAATTAAATTTTATTCAAAGTAAATAAATAGTAGTTAGTAGACCGAAAATGATTATGAAAAATAGTATGTTTTGATAGAAAAATTCAATTTTAATTTGATTTTATTTTCATGTAAATTTGTTTGTACTTTCTTATATATCGTACATATTAGCTCTCAATATTTTGGTGTATTTTTTCATATGAATTTTATAAAGTAAAGCTTTCAATATTTTAGTGTATTTTAGAGCAAAGAGGTAGAGAGGAAGATGAAAGAAGATAAATGTGAAGATGGGAATGTGGGTAAATAGTGAGGATGGGAAAGTGGGGAAGAGATGGGAAGAGGAAGACAAGAGGAGAGAGTGAGTTAGTGGGTGTACATGTGTGTGAGAGAGAGGGAGATAAGGAGATAGTGATAATAAGATCAAAGAAGATAACTGTGAAGAGGGAAATGTGGGTAGATAGTGAGAATGGGAAAGTGGGGAAGAGATAGGAAGAGGGAGACAAGAGGAGAGAGTGAGAAAGTGGTTCTACATGTGTGAGAGATTGAGGGGGAGAAGGAGATGAGTGATAGGGTGAGAGATGTAGAAAAGGATAGCTCTAGTGGGAGAGACGGGTAGAAAGAGAGATTAGTAGAGTGAGAAAGAGATGTCAAAGACAGAGGGGAAGATGGAGAAAAAAAGGGAGTGAGGGGAAGAGAGATGTGGGTAGGGAAGCAGAGAGATAGAGCTTGAGATGGAATTTTTGAAAGACATATTAAGCAAGGTAAGTAAGGATAGTAGGAGAGGAAGTGAGAGGGACAAAGTTAGAGAGATGGGCAGCGAGGAGAGAGAGAGGGGGAGAGAGAGGGAGGAGGAGAAAGAGAGAGAGAGAGGGGGAGAGGGAAGGGGAGGAGGAGGGGGCAGCGAGTGAGAGGGAGGAGGAGGCAGAGGAAGGTGAGAGGGAGAGGGAGAGGTAGAGGAGGACGGGGAGGGGCAGGCGGAGGAGAGAGACCTTGAGATGGAATTTTTGAAAGACATATTAAGCAAGGTAAGTAAGGATAGTAGGAGAGGAAGTGAGAGGGACAAAGGTAGAGAGATGGGCAGTGAGGAGAGAGAGAGAGAGAGGGGGGGGTGAGGAGGGGGAGGTGGGAGAGAGGGAGAGGGACGGGGAGGGGGCAACGAGTGAGAGGGAGGAGGAGGAGGAGGAGGAGGAAGGTGAGAGGGAGAGGGAGAGGGAGGGGAGAGAGAGGGAGAGGTCGGGGAGGAGGTGGAGGGGGAGGGGGAGAGAGGGAGGTGGACGAGAGAGAGAGGGAGAGAGAGGGGGAGAGGGGAGAGAGAGGGAGAGGGATGGGGAGGGGTCAGCGAGTGAGAGGGAGGATGAGGAGGAGGAAGGTGAGAGGGAGAAGGAGAGGGAGAAGTAGGGGAGGAGGAGAGAGGGAGGAAGAGGGGAGAGAGAGAGAGAGAGAGGGGGGAGGGAGAGACGGAGAGGGAGGGGGAGAGGGGAGAGAGAGAAGGCGAGTAGGAGGGGGCAGTGAACAAGAGGGAGGGGGAGAGGGGAGAGAGGTGAGAGGGAGAGGGAGGCAAAGAAAGAAGGAGGGAGGGGGAGGAGGAGGGGGAGGTGAGGGGGAGGGAGGCGACAACGAGTGAGAGGAAGATGGAGGAGGAGGGAGAGGGAGAGGGGAGAGAGGGAGGAGGAGGTGGAGGAAGGTGAGAGGGAGAGGGAGGGGGAGAGAGGGAGAGGTTGGGGGAGGTGGGGGAGAGGGAGAGGGACGGGGAGGGGGCAGCGAGTGAGAGGGAGGAGGAGGAGGAGGAAGGTGAGAGGGAGAGGGAGGGGGGAGAGAGGGAGAGGTAGGGGAGGAGGTGGAGGGGGAGTGGGAGAGAGGGAGGAGGAGGAGAGAGAGGGAGAGGGACGGGGAGAGGGCAGCGAGTGAGAGGGAGGATGAGGAGGGGGGAGAGAGGGAGAGGTAGGGGAGGAGGTGGAGGGGGAAGGTTAGAGGGAGAGGGATAGGGAGAGGGAGGTGGGAGAGAGGGAGAGGTAGGGGAGGAGGTGGAGGGGGAGGAGGAGGGGGAGAGAGGGAGGCAGAGAGAGAAGGAGGGAGGGGGAGGAGGAGGGGGATAGAGGGTGAGGGAGAGTGAGAGGGAGGGGGAGAGGGGAGAGAGAGAAAGGGAGGAGGAGGGGGCGACGAGTGAGAGGGAGGAGAAGGAGGAGGAGGAAGATGATAATAACCTTCTTCATGACAGTAACCTTGGTGCGAGGACAATGAGTCTCCAAACAATACAATGATAAGGTGAAAATATATAGGAAAAAAAGTTGGTGACCTTAATGACAATGTTGATCTATGTTACAGTGAGACAATGACGAAATTGTATAACAATGATGATGACAACATACAATGATATTGAAATAAGTCTCTAGATATCAAATTGTTCAATTTACAAATGTCATTGTGAACTAACTTTGGTGGGCCCTAAAAGACCTGATATGTTAAATGCTAAGTTGCACGAAGTGCTGAAACCTTTGGAAGTTTATGAAATGGGTATGGTTAGAAACGTGACTGCCCAAAAATGGAAATGTTATATGTATATATATATATATATATATATATATATATATATATACATAATTCTTTTAAAAATAAGTTAAAACACAACTTGCAAGAAAAAAAGAATGAGACGTGTAAAACCCGGTCTATGTTAACTCTCATAAATCATTAAATCATTTGAAATCCAATATTATCATTTATAAAGGAGGTTGTACATCCAAGATTATAATATTAACCTATACACATGAGGCTTTACATCTAAAATTATCTTTTATACATGGTTATATGTGCTGAAAATGAGGCATAACATATGGTAATGACAAGTACAATTAAATATATTATAATCCTAATCGTCATCTTCATTAACAAAATTAGAACAAGTGAATTTTTAAGAGCATGGATTGATTAGAGATAGATTATTGTGTGGAGTTATTACACATAAAATTTAGTGCTATATTGAATCTATTTTGGCCATAGAAGGGCCCCACAACCTTCTTCGGTGCTTGAGTGAGCCCGCAAAAGGAAAAAAGTCATGGAAATGGGTCAAAATTAGTCGAAAATGGGGAAAAATTAGAATGAAACTCCATAGAAACCTATCAACGACGTTTCATTGGAATTTCCAAATCAGGAAACTCCACCCAAATGTTTCAGCTTCATTTCAGTGGCGTTTTAGTGGCGTTTCTTTGTTGCGATGAGTTTCAGGTACAAAGAGTCAAGACGCCACCTCGGGGGTTGTTTATTACAACACAGGTTAAATGCATCTCATTATGGATGTGCTTTGTGTCTCAAATAAAAAATTAATGAATATCCAATAGAAGAATAATTTGGATGGGTTTTCCCCTTTGTAGGGTTTTGCTGAGGTTCTGACAAAAATATTGATGACTCTTTTGTGCATGCTTTTTTTCTAATGTTCGTTTAGGTTTCGTTGTAATGTTGAAGTTATTGTTCTTTCTACACAATTGCTAATAATTGAATATGTTGTGGGGTGAATGTTTAAAAATTCAATTATCAATAGAAAATAATAATCTAGACCTAAAAAATAAATAGTTGAGTCACTATTTATCAATTATACACCAAGTGATTATATTACTCGTATTTACATAAATCTAAAATCATTGTTTTGTTTCATGTTGTTTCCATTTTCTCATTACCATTTGAAAATGAATGTACATTATTGCATCACACTTTGGCGTTTTCAATTTATTCCATAAGTGTAGCTTATAAGTTTCCTCAATAATCCATTAAAATAGATCAATAATGCATTCATTTCATCCATTGTGCAACAAAAATGAATTTTGAAGAGATTTTATAGAAAAAGTTCGATTGGGTTAGTTTTATGGAAGAGAAGTGTGTATGTTTTTTTTATTGTAGGCATAGAAATATTTAGGATGAATGGGAGCATCTTTTGCTTCATAGTTGGGATGGAAAGTTCCACTGATGAAATTGTATTCAAATAAATTAAAACACAAACCTTGATCATGAGGTTACAATTGTTGTGAGACATGTCCATCTATGATTCATGTCTTACATACAAGTGTTATCCATGAGAAACATGTGGAACATATATGGGATTAAGCTTACACATGTTTGAAAGATGGAGGCTCTCCGATTACTTATTATCTTTCCCTCTTCATATCCTATTTTTACAAGGTGAACCCATTCCGTATGTTCATGCGATGAAACTGTTGGGAAAGGAATAAAACTATGTGTCTCTTGGATTCAATTTACATCAAATATTATTTCGATGAACATTAGGTCATCATAAAGAGGAAGGGCGGGTTGTGAAATATTTAGAAACTACTTATATCTAGTGTAAATTTGGATATCTAGTTGGTATTTAATTTTCATCATGTCTATTGAATCCATAAAATATGAAACCAACATGAAGATGACCCAAGTGAGTATGGGAATGAAAATACACCTTATAAAATATACAAATACAATATTAATAACTTGATATACAGTTTTGTTGTTGAATTTTTGAAAGAATAGAGGAGGAAAATATCAAATAGGATACCTAAAAAAATTTGAAATAAAATATAATAAAAATATATGACTAACTTTAACATTGATTTCACTTTGAAATTTCACTAACAATATGCTTCTGAAAATCTACTGTAAGTGTTAGTTTCTAATTTCTTAATTAGATCATTTCTTCCTGAAAAGGATAAACGTTTTCTTGATTAGATAATTTATTCTTGAAAAAGATAAAAAGTTAAAAAATGATAGCATGTTAGAATATCATTTTGATTGGATTCTAACTAGTTGCTCCAATTACCAATTTAGATTATTTATGAGAGTTATACAATAGTTGAAATTTCGCTAACAATATGCTTTTGAAAATCTACTGTAAGTGTTAGTTTCTAATTTCTTAATTAGATCATTTCTTCCTGAAAAGGATAAAAAGTTTTCTTGATTAGATCATTTATTCCTGAGAAAGATAAAAAGTTAAAAAATGATAGCATGTTAGAATATCATTTTACATAATCATTTACTTTCACAGATATGTTTACATAATCATTGTTATGGTCGTAAAAAAATCTAAAGTAAATTAATGATTTTATAGTTGGAATCAAAGTTAGGAAGCTAATGAAGTGCTGAGACAATTAGTAATATTTTTCCATTTAAAATATTGAGAATGTATGAGGCGGGTTGTTATAGCACTCAACACAAGTTCAATTCCCTTCGGGGTGATGTATCTGGACATGTTGATAAAGATAGAGTTAAAAAGAAAAAAAAAAAAGAGAAAATGAAAGTTACTGCCAAACCTATAATAATAATAATAGTTATATTAGATACAACTTTTCATTAGTGTATAAACATCTTTACTCTAATACATTCATGACTAATAAATAATAATTATTTAAAAACAGATATATGAATATGAATAACGTATATTAAACTATGTGATTTTTTTAATGTAATTTATATGTATATTTCAATAATAATAATTTTCAAAAAATAAAAAAAATCCAGTTTTTTGATCTATATAAAATTTAGTCACTTAGATTATAAAAATCAAAATTTTCAACTGTTATTATATTATATTAAATATGTTTATATCTTAAAAAAACATAATTATATTTATTCTTCTATATTCCATGTTAAATAATACAAAATACCTTTATTATAGACACAAGTGATTAATATATTTAATATAAAGACTAAAATAAAAGTGTCACAACACTAGTTACATCCTTAATTTCTACTCTAAGTGTTAGTTTCTAATTTCTTAATTAGATCATTTCTTCCTGAAAAGGATAAAGAGTTTTCTTGATTGGATAATTTATTCCTGAAAAAGAGAAAAAGTTAAAAAATGATAGCATGTTAGAATATCAAAATAGAAAGTTAGAAAATGATAGCATGTTAGAATATCATTTTGATTGGATTCTAACTAGTTTCTCCAATTACCAATTTAGATTATTTGTGAGAGTTAGACAATAGTTGAAACTCCTAGTCATGTTTTATAGCTCACATTAACCTTACTTTCCTAGATATCTTTACATAATCATTTACTTTCATAGATATTTTTAGATAATCATTGTTATGGTCGTAAAAATTGTAAAGTAAATTAATGATTTTATAGTTGGAATCAAAGTTAGGAACCTAATGAAGGGCTGAGAAAATGAGTAATATTTTTCCGTTTAAAATATTGAGAATGTATGAGGCGGGTTGTTATAGCACTCATCACAAGTTCAATTCCCTTGGGGGTGATGTATTTGTACATGTTGATAAAGATAGAGTTAAAAAGAAAAAAAAGAGAAAATGAAAGGTACTGCCAAACTTATAATAATAATAATAATAGTTATATTAGATACAACTTTTCATTAAAGTATAAACATCTCTACTCTAATACATTCATGACTAATAAATAATAATTATTTAAAAACAGATATATGAATATATTTGAAATCAATAATGATATGAATAACGTATATTAAACTATGTAGTTTTTTTAATGTTATTTATATGTATATTTCAATAATAATAATTTTCAAAAAATAAAAAAAATCCAGTTTTTTAATGTTATTATATTAAATATCTTTATATCTTAAAAAAACATAATTATATTTATTCTTCTATATTCCATGTTAAATAATACCAAATACCTTTATTATAGACACAAGTGATTAATATATTTAATATAAAGACTAAAATCAAAGTGTTACAACACTAGTTACATCCTTAATTTTCAATAAATAACGCGTGCAAAATAGTTAATATCCAATGGATGCCTCAGAAATTTTACTATTTTAACATTAAATTGATGGCTAATAAATTTTATTCGCAAAATATCTAATTTAATTAAAGAATTTTACCACAGACCTAAGTATATCATTGTAGATTTTATAATTTAAATTTTAACATCAAATGAATGGTGGTTAACGTGCCTTACCAAATTTGAAGTCAGTGCCACGTCACGTGGCAACACCACTCCTAACTTGAAAATGACCATCGATCAGGTCAGCAGTGTGGGCACCAGCGGAGTTTGGGATGGCAGGTGCATTAAAAGCGGCTATGATGTAGTTTGGGAGGAAGAACGGATTTGAAGCATGCGTATTGTGACATGAATAAATGAATGGGCATTAAAATGATTATGATTTGGTTTGGGAAATTCAATTGAGAGAAGCATAGCCGTTGAGGACATGAAAAAATGGATAAGGATTGATGTTTTCCATTCATCCAGAGACGCAAGCAAGCCCATATACAGGTGCACATCTGAGTTACAGCTGATAGTTAATCTCTTGGCATCGAGAAGGAGAATGCAAAGCCTTTGTGACTCCAATGAAGATAAGGAATTACATAGAATCCTCACAATCCCACCATGCATGTCAAAGCAATTCAAAGGAAATTTCTGTAAATTGGTAGCATGGTGGTTCATTTCGTCCAGGTGATCGAGCTCGGCATAGGAGTTATGTCATCGAGCTCCGATTCCATTAATGGTATAGATACATATGGATTGTCTCTATTCATGAAAACAAATATGTATTTATCTTCATCAATTTTGTATACTGCTAATCACTTCTGCATTCAAACTGAGCAGAATTCCACTACAAAGCAGTGCATAGAGGATGGTGGGTTACTTATGTTCGGTTGAAATTTGAGCGACACGGTAGAATACTAGAAGCCTGCGAGGCGGTGGGTTCTGACGAAACTGTATTTGCTACGAGAACGGCATAGAGGCGGTGGGTTGTTGATTTTGTCTTTGATATTGTACCTTGTGTATTGTCCTTATTAGATTTTTTATTTCTTCTTTTTTTCTCTTAGTCTGTGAATGCTTTAGCAATATCCATCGTTATTTCTCACTTCTTGCTCGTAGTATATTCCTGGGATTTTCTTTTTTTTTAATTGTTTAGATTTGTTTCTCTCTGGGAGATGGGTGGTTGGCCTTCTTACTCCCTATAGCCATGGTTATTGTACATAGCACATATTGTGTAACTATTTATTTTGCACATCCCACATACACTGTTTCTTTTGGGTATATTTTTTTGTGCGCGTGCGGGCTTAGAAAAGATTGCTGAAGAGCTCCATTGGAAACGTTGGACTACCATAATGTTAATAGTCAACTCTGAAGAATACTTATTCGAGGTATTTCTCATATACTTTACACTGAGCTCTACTCTAGTTTCTAAATTATTTATGTTGTATTTTCAATCAAAAGTTAGGTAAGCTATTCTAGAAACCAAGTTACGAAAATAAATTAAAACCATCTTCCTTTGTTGGATTCTCCCTCTTGAATGTTTTTTCAGTGTTTTCTACTTGGATTCTTAACAAAAACCTAAGTAAGCTTCGCTCTCTCGTAAGCAAATTTTAAATCACCTTTCCCAACAGTATTCCACATTCGCGACTACTTGACATGATATTCTCTCTCAATAAGTTCAGGCTTTATTTTAACTTTTTGATGAAAACCTTATATTCCATGGAGAGCCTGGAGATGATGAGCATGTCCCCGTATTGAGGCAACTTATGCGTGAAACAAGCATTCAAAAGTCGAAATTGATTATGAAAAAATAAAACTAAGACCGCACCACTATCATTTTTATAAGTTGTTAATTGTTATTGTAGAAACAATTCACATAATCAACGCCGAACGCCTTCCTAAGTAAAAGGATAAAAGCTCCATGGCTTCTCGTTCGGGGACAATAACCTTGTATGCTGATTCTTTCCTTCGTTTACGTTTTAGTCAGCTTATTGAGAATTTTGTTGATCCATTTCAATATCCAAATATCAATACATATTAAAAAAATCGTTATATTTGAAAGGTCAGTAATTAGATATACACAAATATTTTATATTTATTTGAGGCTGGATGATAAAATTGTATTGTGTTTTTTATATTTTATATTAATTAGATTGGGGAGAAACAATATTTTGAGGAAATTTTATGAAGTAGTGTATTTTTGGGTTTTTAATTTTTAGAAATATATTTGAGATAAATATTATATTTTCAGATATAAAAAGAAAATTAAAGTTTATTCAAAGTAAATAAATAGTAGTTAGTAGACCGAAAATGATTATGAAAAATAGTATATTTTGATTGAAAATTTCAATTTTAATTTGATTTTATTTTGATGTAAATTTGTTGGTACTTAACCCATATATTGTGCAAATTAGCTTTCAATATTTTTGGACATTTTTTAATGATTTATAAAGTAAACTTTAATTACACACAGTGATATTTTAGATGAAGAGGTAGAGGAAGATGAAGAAGATAAATGTGAAGATGGGAATTTGGGTAAATAGTGAGGATGGAGAAAGTGGAAGAGATAGGAAGAGGAGAATAAGGAGGAGGTGAGTCAAAGGGTGTACATGTGTAGAGAGATGGAAGTGGAGAATAGTGATATTAAGATGAAGATAATTGTGAAGAGGGAAATGTGGGTAGATAGTGAAAATGGGAAAGTGGGGAAGAGATAGGAAGAGGGAGACAAGAGGAGAGAGTGAGCAAGTCGGTCTACATGTGTGAGAGATTTAGGGAGAGAAGGAGATGGGTGATAGGGTGAGAGATGTAGAAAAGGATAGCTCTAGTGGGAGAGAGAGGTAAAAAGAGAGATTAGTAGAGTGAGAAAGAGATGTCAAAGACAGAGGGTAAGATGGAGAAAAAGAGGGAGTAAGGGGCAGAGAGATGTGGGTAGGGAGGCCGAGAGATAGAGCTTGAGATGGAATTTTTGAAAGACATATTAAGCAAGGTAAGTAAGGATAGTAGGAGAGGAAGTGAGAGGGACAAAGGTAGATAGATGGGCACTGAGGAGAGAGAGAGGGAGAGAGATAGGGAGGAGGAGAAAGAGAGAGAGAGGGGGGGAGAGGGAAGGGGAGGAGGAGGGGGCAACGAGTGAGAGGGAGGAGGAGGTGGAGGAAGGTGAGGGGGAGAGGGAGAGGTAGGGGAGGACGGGGAGGGGCAGGCGGAGGAGAGAGAGCTTGAGATGGAATTTTTGAAAGACATATTAAGCAAGGTAAGTAAGGATAGTAGGAGAGGAAGTGAGAGGGAAAAAGGTAGAGAGATGGGTAGGGAGGAGAGAGAGAGAGAGTGGGGCGAGGGGGGGGTGGTGTGGAGGGGGAGGTGGGTGAGAGGGAGAGGGACGGGGAGAGGGCAGCGAGTGAGAGGGAGGAGGAGGAGGAGGAAGGTGAGAGGGAGCGGGAGGGGGAGGGGGTGAGAGGGAGCGGGAGGAGGAGGAAGGTGAGAGGGAGAGGGAGGGGGGAGAGATGGATAAGTAGGGGAGGAGGAGAGAGGGAGGCAGGGGGGAGGGAGAGAGAGGGAGGGTGGGGGGGATGGAGAGAGAGAGAGAGAGGGGGAGAGGGGAGAGAGAGAAGGGGAGTAGGAGGGGGCAGCGAATGAGAGGGAGGGGGAGGTGGAGGGGGGTGAGAGGGAGAGGGAGGTAGAGAAAGAAGGAGGGAGGGGGAGGAGGAGGGGGAGGTTAGGGAGAGGGAGGCGACAGCGAGGGAGAGGGAGGGGGAGGAGGTGGGGGAGGTTAGGGAGAGGGAGGCGACAGCGAGTGAGAGGGAGGAGGAGGAGAGGCAGAGCTTGGGGTGGAGGGGGAGGGAGAAGGGGAGCGGGAGAGAGGGAGAGCTTGGGGTGGAGGGGGAGGGAGAAGGGGAGCGGGAGAGAGGGAGGCGGAGGAGAGGGAGGCAGAGAGAGAACGAGGGAGGGGGAGAGGAGGGAGAGGGAGGAGACAGCGAGTCAGAGGCAGAGATTGGGGGAGAGGGGAGAGACAGAGGGGGAGGATGATAAAGAGAGAGAGAGAGAGGGGGAGGGGAGGGAGAGAAGGGTAGGAGGAAGGGGCTGCGAGTAAGAGGGAGGAGGAGGTGGAGGAAGGTGAGAGGGAGAGGGATGGGGAGAGAGGGAGAGGGAGAGGTTGGGGGAGGTGGGGGAGAGGGCGAGGGACATGGAGGGGGCAGCGAGTGAGAGGGAGGAGGAGGAGGAGGAAGGTGAGAGGGAGAGGTAGGGGAGGAGGTGGAGGAGGAGCGGGAGAGAGGGAGGAGGAGGAGAGAGAGAGGGGGGGAGTAGGAGAAAGAGAGAGAGAGAGAGAGGGGGGAGGGAGAGAGGGAGAGAGAGGGGGAGAGGGGAGAGAGAGGGAGAGGGACGGGGAGAGGGCAGCGAGTGAGAGGGAGGATGAGGAGGGGGGAGAGAGGGAGAGGTAGGGGAGAAGGTGGAGGGGGAAGGTTAGAGGGAGAGGGATAGGGAGAGGGAGGTGGGAGAGAGGGAGAGGTAGGGGAGGAGGTGGAGGGGGAGGAGGGGGAGAGAGGGAGACAGAGAGAGGAGGGAGGGGGAGGAGGAGAGGGATAGAGGGTGAGGGAGAGTGAGAGGGAGGGGGAGAGGGGAGAGAGAGAAAGGGAGGAGGAGGGGGCGACGACTGAGAGGGAGGAGGAAGGTGATAATAACCTTCTTCATGACATTGACCTTGGTGCAAGGACAATGAGTCTCCAAAAAATACAATGATAAGGTGAAAATATATAGGAAAAAAAGTTGGTGACCTTAATGACAATGTTGATCTATATTACAGTGAGACAATGACAAAATTGTATAACAATGATGATGAAAACATACAATGATATTGAAATAACTCTCTAGATATCAAATTGTTCAATTTACAAATGTCATTGTGAACTAACTTTGGTGGGCCCTAAAAGACCTGATATGTTAAATGCTAAGTTGCACGAAGTGCTGATACCTTTGGAAGTTTATGAAATGGGTATGGTTGGAAATGTGACCGCCAAAAAATGGAAATGTTATATATATATATATAATTCTTTTAAAAATAAGTTAAAACACAACTTGCGTGTAAAACCCGGTCTATGTTAACTCTCATAAATCATTAAATCATTTGAAATCCAATATTATCATTTATAAAGGAGGTTGTACATCTAAGATTATAATATTAACCTATACACATGAGGCTTTACATCTAAAATTATCTTTTATACATGGTTATATGTGCTGAAAATGAGGCATAACATATGGTAATGACAAGTACAATTAAATATATTATAATCTTAATCGTCATCTTCATTAACAAAATTAGAACAAGTGAATTTTTAAGAGCGTGGATTGATTAGAGATAGATTAGTGTGTGGAGTTATTACACATAAAATTTAGTGCTATATTGAATCTATTTTGGCCATAGATGGGCCCCACAACCTTCTTCGGTGCTTGAGTGAGCCCGCAAAAGGAAAAAAGTCATGGAAATGGGTAAAAATTAGTCGAAAATGGGGAAGAATTAGGATGAAACTCTATAGAAACCTATCAACGAAGTTTCATTGGAATTTCCAAATCAGGAAACTCCACCCAAATGTTTCAGCTTCATTTCAGTGGCGTTTTAGTGGCGTTTCAGTGTTGCAATGAGTTTCAGGTACGAAGTGTCAAGACGCCACCTCGGGGGTTGTTTCTTACAACACAGGTTAAATGCATCTCATTATGGATGTGCTTTGTGTCTCAAATAGAAAATTAATTAATATCCAATAGAAGAATAATTTGGATGGGTTTCCCCTTTGTAGGGTTTTGCTGAGGTTCTGACAAAAATATTGATGTCTCTTTTGTGCATGCTTTTCTTCTAATGTTAGTTTATGTTTCTTTGTAATGTTGAAGTTATTGTTCTTTCTACACAATTTCTAATAATTGAATATGTTGTGGGGTGAATGTTTAAAAATTCAATTATCAATAGAAAATAATAATCTAGACCTAAAAAATAAACAGTTGAGTCACTATTTATCAATTATACACCAAGTGATTATATTACTCGTATTTACATAAATCTGAAATCATTGTTTTGTTTCATATTGTTTCCATTTTCTCATTACCCTTTGAAAATGAATGTACATTATTGCATCACACTTTGGCGTTTTCAATTTATTCCATAAGTGTAGCTTATATGTTTCCTCAATAATGCATTAAAATAGATCAATAATGCATTCATTTCATCCATTGTGCAACAAAAATGAATTTTGAAGAGATTTTATAGAAAAAGTTTGATTGGGTTAGTTTTATGGAAGAGAAGTGTGTATGTGTTTTTTATTGGAGGCATAGAAAGATTTAGGATGAATAGGAGCATATTTTGCTTCATATTTGGGATGGAAAGTTGCACTGATGAAATTGTATTCAAATAAATTAAAACACAAACCTTCATCATGCAGTTACAATTGTTGTGAGACATGTCCATCTATGATTCATGTCTTACATACAAGTGTTATCCATGAGAAACATGTGGAACATATATGGGATTAATCTTACACATGTTTGAAAGATGGAGGCTCTCTGATTACCTATTATCTTTCCCTCTTCATATCCTATTTTTACAAGGTGAACCCATTCTGTATGTTCATGCGATGAAACTGTTGGGAAAGGAATAAAACTATGTGTCTCTTGGATTCAATTTACATCAAATATTATTTCGATGAACATTAGGTCATCATAAAGAGGAAGGGCGGGTTGTGAAATATTTGGAAACTACTTATATCTAGTGTAAATTTGGATATCTAGTTGGTATTTAATTTTCATCATGTCTATTGAATCCATAAAATATGAAATCAACATGAAGATGAACCCAAGAGAGTATGGGAATGAAAAATACACCTTATAAAATATACAAATACAATATTAATAACTTGATATATAGTTTTGTTGTTGAATTTTTCAAAGAATAGAGGAGGAAAATATCAAATAGGATACCTAAAAAAATTTGAAATAAAATATAATAAAAATATATGACTAACTTAAACATTGATTTCACTTTGAAATTTCACTAACAATATGCTTTTGAAAATCCACTGTAAGTGTTAGTTTCTAATTTCTTAATTAGGTCATTTCTTCAAAATGATAAAAAGTTTTCTTGATTAGATAATTTATTCCTGAAAAAGATAAAAAGTTAAAAAATGATAGCATGTTAGAATATCATTTTGATTGGATTCTAACTAGTTGCTCCAATTAACAATTTAGATTATTTATGAGAGTTATACAATAGTTGAAATTTCACTAACAATATGCTTTTGAAAATCTACTGTAAGTGTTAGTTTCTAATTTCTTAATTAGATCATTTCTTCCTGAAAAGGATAAAAGTTTTATTGATTAGATAATTTATTCCTGAAAAAGATAAAATGTTAAAAAATGATAGCATGTTAGAATATCATTTTACATAATCATTTACTTTCATAGATATGTTTACATAATCATTGTTATGGTCGTAAAAAATTCTAAAGTAAATTAATGATTTTATAGTTGGAATCAAAGTTAGGAAGCTAATGAAGTGCTGAGAATGTATGAGGCGGGTTGTTATAGCACTCAACACAAGTTCAATTCCCTTCGGGGTGATGTATCTGGACATGTTGATAAAGATAGAGTTAAAAAAAAAAGAAAAAGAAAATGAAAGGTACTGCCAAACCTATAATAATAATAATAGTTATATTAGATACAACTTTTCATTAGTGTATAAACATCTCTACTCTAATACATTCATGACTAATAAATAATAATTATTTAAAAACATATATATGAATATATTTGAAATCAATAATGATATGAATAACGTATATTAAACTATGTGATTTTTTTAATGTAATTTATATGTATATTTCAATAATAATAATTTTCAAAAAATAAAAAAAATCCAGTTTTTTGATCTATATAAAATTTAGTCACTTAGATTATAAAAATCAAAATTATCAACTGTTATTATATTATATTAAATATTTTTATATCTTAAAAAAACATAATTATATTTATTCTTCTATATTCCATGTTAAATGATACAAAATACCTTTATTATAGACACAAGTGATTAATATATTTAATATAAAGACTAAAATCAAACTGTTACAACACTAGTTACATACTTAATTTCTACTCTAAGTGTTAGTTTCTAATTTCTTAATTAGATCATTTCTTCCTGAAAAGGATAAAAAGTTTTCTTGATTGGATAATTTATTCTTGAAAAAGAGAAAAAGTTAAAAAATGATAGCATGTGAGAATATCAAAATAAAAAGTTAAAAAATGATAGCATGTTAGAATATCATTTTGATTGGATTCTAACTAGTTGCTCCAATTACCAATTTAGATTATTTGTGAGAGTTAGACAATAGTTGAAACATCTAGTCATGTTTTATAGCTCACATTAACCTTACTTTCCTAGATATCTTTACATAATCATTTACTTTCATAGATATTTTTACATAATCATTGTTATGGTCGTAAAAAATTGTAAAGTAAATTAATGATTTTATAGTTGGAATCAAAGTTAGGAACCTAATGAAGGGCTGAGACAATGAGTAATATTTTTCCATTTAAAATATTGAGAATGTATGAGGTAGCACTCATCACAAGTTCAATTCCCTTCGGGGTGATGTATTTGTACATGTTGATAAAGATAGAGTTAAAAAGAAAAAAAAGAGAAAATGAAAGGTATTGCCAAACTTATAATAATAATAATAATAGTTATATTAGATACAACTTTTCATTAAAGTATAAACATCTCTACTCTAATACATTCATGACTAGTAAATAATAATTATTTAAAAACATATATATGAATATATTTGAAATCAATAATGATATGAATAACGTATATTAAACTATGTAATTTTTTAATGTAATTTTTGTGTATATTTCAATAATAATAATTTTCAAAAAATAAAAAAAATCCAGTTTTTTGATCTATATAAAATTTAGTCACTTCGATTATAAAAATCAAAATTATCAACCATTATTATATTATATTAAATATCTTTATTCCATGTTAAATAATACAAAATACCTTTATTATAGACACAAGTGATTAATATATTTAATATAAAGACTAAAATCAAAGTGTTACAACACTAGTTACATCCTTAATTTTCAATAACTAACACGTGCAAAATAGTTAATATCCAATGGATGGCTCAGAAATTTTACTATTTTAACATTAAATTGATGGCTAATAAATTTTATTGGCAAAATATCTAATTTAATTAAAGAATTTTACCACAACCTAAGTATATCATCGCATATTTTATTATTTAAATTTTAACATCAAATGAATGGTGGTTAACGTGCCTTACCAAATTTGAAGTCAGTGCCACGTCACGTGGCAACGCCACTCCTAACTTGAAAATGACCATCGACCAGGTCAGCAGTGTGGGCACCAGCGGAGTTTGGGATGGCAAGTGCATTAAAACGGCTATGATGTAGTTTGGGAGGGAAAGAACGGATTTAAAAAACCATAGCCGTTGTGGGCATGAATAAATGATTGGGCATTAAAACGATTATGATGTGGTTTGGGAAAGTCAATTGAGAAAAGCATAGCCGTTGAGGACATGAAGAAATGGATAAGGATTGATGTTTTCCATTCATCCAGAGATGCAAGCAAGCCCATATACAGGTGCACATCTGAGTTACAGCTGATGGTTAATCTCTTGGCATCGAGAAGGAGAATGCAAAGCCTTTGTGACTCCAATGCGAATGGAGTACATAAAATCCTCACAATCCCTACCATGCATGTCGAAGCAATTCAAAGGAAATTTCTATAAATTGGTAGCATGGTGGTTCATTTCGTCCAGGTGATCGAGCTCGGCATAGGAGTTATGTCATCAAGCTCCGATTCCATTAATGGTATATATACATATGGATTATCTCTATTCATGAAAATAGATATGTATTTATCTTCATCAATTTTGTATACTACTAATCGCTTCTGCATTCAAACTGAGCAGAATTCCGCTACACAGCAGTGCATAGAGGATGGTGGGTTGTTGTGTTCGGTTGGGCTGAGCAGAGCACAGTAAATTGCTATAGAGAACTGCATAGAGGGCGGTGGGTTGCTGAGCAGAGCACAACAGACTGCTACAGAGCACGGCAGAGAGGGCGGTGGGTTGTTGATTTTGTGCTGATGCAGTGCACCTTGTGTATTTGTCCCTTTTCGTTTTTTATTTCTTCTTCTTTTTTCTTAGTCTGTGAATGCTTTAGCAATATCCATCGTTATTTCTCACTTCTTGCTCGTAGTATATTGCTGGGCTTTTCTTTTATTTTCTTTTTTTTAATTGTTTAGATTTGTTTCTGTCTGGGAGATGGGCGGTTGGCCTTCTTTATTTTGCACATCCCACATGCACTGTTTCTTTTGGGTATATTTTTTTGTGCGCGTGCAGGTTTAGAAAAGATTGCTGTAGAGCTCCAGTGGAAACGTTGGACTACCATAATGTTAATACTCAACTCTGAAGAATACTTATTCGAGGTATTTCTCATATAATTTACGCTGAGCTCTACTCTAGTTTCTAAATAATTTATGTTGTATTTTCAATCAAAAATTACGTAAGTTATTCTGGAAACCAAGTGTATTTGTCCTTTTTCGTTTTTTATTTCTTCTTTTTTCTTAGTCTGTGAATGCTTTAGCAATATCCATCGTTATTTCTCACTTCTTGCTCGTAGTATAGTCCTAGGCTTTTCTTTTATTTTCTTTTTTTTAATTGTTTAGATTTGTTTCTCTCTGGGAGATGGGTGGTTGGCCTTCTTACTCCCTATAGCCATGGTTATTGTACATAGCACATATTGTGTAACTGTTTATTTTGCACATCCCACATGCACTGTTTCTTTTGGGTATATTTTTTTGTGCGCGTGCGGGTTTAGAAAAGATTGCTGAGCTCTAGTGGAAACGTTGGACTACCATAATGTTAATACTCAACTCTGAAGAATACTTATTCGAGGTATTTCTCATATACTTTACACTGAGCTCTACTCTAGTTTCTAAATAATTTATGTTGTATTTTCAATCAAAAATTAGGTAAGCTATTCTGGAAACCAAGTTACGAAAATAAATTAAAACCATCTTTCTTTGTTTGATTCTCCCTGTTGAATGTTTTTTCACTGTTTTCTACTTGGATTCTTAACGAAAAACTAAGTAAGCTTCGCTCTCTCGTAAGAAAATTTTAAATCACCTTTCCCAACAGTATTCCACATTCGCGACTACTTGACATGATATTCTCTCTCAATAAGTTCAGGCTTTATTTTAATTTTTTGATGAAAACCTTATATTCCATGGAGAGCCTGGAGATGATGAGCATGTCCCCGTATTGAGGCAACTTATAGGTGAAACAAGCATTCAAAAGTCGAAACTGATTAAGAGAAAATAAAACCAACACCGCACCACTATCATTTTTATAAGTTGTTAATTGTTATTGTAGAAACAATTCACATAATCAACGCCGAACGCCTTCCTAAGTAAAACGATAGAAGCTCCATGGCTTCTGGTTCGGGGACAATAACCTTGTATGCTGATTCTTTCCTTCGTTTACGTTTTCGTCAGCTTATTGAGAATTTTGTTGATCCATTTCAATCTCCAAATATCAATACTTATTAAAGTAATCGTTATATTTGAAAGGTCAGTAATTAGATATACACAAATATTTTATATTTATTTGAGGCTGGATGATAAAATTGCATTGTGTTTTTTTTAACAATCAAGAAAGTGACCTTAAGAAAGTGCTATTTTATTAGAGGAAGAAACAACATAGTTTCAACATATTTGTTTTTGTTTGTAATTTGGCTTTTCACAATCACTATGCAGATGAGATTTTATGGTGAGATTTTACTCTGTTTAAAATAAATGTTTATTCACGATCAGTTTGGGTAATTTTTTATTATAAAGTATTGTTATTTTTAGTCACAATTAAATTAAATTGTAAGTAATATTTATTATTGATATATTTAAATGATATTTTGTGCATTTGTATTAATTAGATTGGGGAGAAACAATATTTTGAGGAAATTTTATGAAGTAGATGTATTTTTGGGTTTTTAATTTTTAGAAATATATTTGAGATATATACTATATTTTCAGATTTAAAAAGAATATTAAAGTTTATTCAAAGTAAATAA
Source organism: Pinus albicaulis (assembly GCA_034641835.2). Lineage (NCBI taxonomy): Eukaryota > Viridiplantae > Streptophyta > Pinopsida > Pinales > Pinaceae > Pinus > Pinus albicaulis. The sequence continues at coordinate 30,578 of JAXQQM020065743.1, read as the reverse complement.
ATAGTAGTTAGTAGACAGAAAATGATTATGAAAAATAGTATATTTTGATTGAAAATTTCAATTTTAATTTGATTTTATTCTGATGTAAATTTGTTTGTACTTTCTTATATATTGTACATACTAGCTTTCATTATTTTTGTGTATTTTTTCATATGAAATTTATAAAGTAAAACTTTTAATATTTTAATATATTTTAGAGCAAAGAGGTAGAGAGGAAGATGAAAGAAGATAAATGTGAAGATGGGAATGTGGGTAAATAGTGAGGATGGGAAAGTGGGGAAGAGATAGGAAGAGGAAGACAAGAGGAGAGAGTGAGTTAGTGGGTGTACATGTGTGTGAGAGAGGAGAGAAGGAGATAGTGATATTAAGATGAAAGAAGATAAATGTGAAGAGGGAAATGTGGGTAGATAGTGAGAATGGGAAAGTGGGGAAGAGATAGGAAGAGGGAGACAAGAGGAGAGAGTGAGCAAGTGGGTCTACATGTGTGAGAGATTGAGGGAGAGAAGGAGATGAGTGATAGGGTGAGAGATGTATAAAAGGATAGCTCTAGTGGGAGAGAGAGGTAAAAATAGAGATTAGTAGAGTGAGAAAGAGATGTCAAAGACAAAGGGGAAGATGGAGAAAAAGAGGGAGTGAGGGGCAGAGAGATGTGGGTAGGGAGGCAGAGAGATAGAGCTTGAGATGGAATTTTTGAAAGACAGATTAAGCAAGGTAAGTAAGGATAGTAGGAGAGGAAGTGAGAGGGACAAAGGTAGATAGATGGGCACTTAGGAGAGAGAGAGGGAGAGAGAGAGGGAGGAGGAGAAAGAGAGAGAGAGGGGGGGAGAGGGAAGGGGAGGAGGAGGGGCCAGCGAGTGAGCGGGAGGAGGAGGCGGAGGAAGGTGAGAAGGAGAGGGAGAGGTAGGGGAGGACGCGGAGGGGCAGGCGGAGGAGAGAGAGCTTGAGATGGAATTTTTGAAAGACATATTAAGCAAGGTAAGTAAGGATAGTAGGAGATAAAGTGAGAGGGACAAAGGTAGAGAGATGGGCAGTGAGGAGAGAGAGAGAGGGGGGGGGGAGGGTGTGGAGGGGGAGGTGGGAGAGAGGGAGAGGGACGGGGAGGGGGCAGCGAGTGAGAGGGAGGAGGAGGAGGAGGAAGGTGAGAGGGAGAGGGAGAGGGAGAGGGAGGAGAGGGAGAGGGAGAGGTAGGGGAGGAGGTGGAGGGGGAGGCAGAGAGATGGAGGCAGAGGAGAGAGAGAGGGAGAGGGAGGGGGAGAGGGGAGAGAGAGGGAGAGGGAGAGGGATGGGGAGGAGTCAGCGAGTGAGAGGGAGGATGAGGAGGAGGAAGGTGAGAGGGAGAAGGAGAGGGAGAGGGAGAAGTAGGGGAGGAGGAGAGAGGGAGGCAGAGGGGAGAGAGAGAGAGAGAGGGGGAAGGGGAGGGAGAGAGGGAGAGGGAGGGGGAGAGGGGAGAGAGAGAAGGGGAGTAGAAGGGGGCAGCGAATGAAATGGAGGGGGACAGAGGTGAGAGGGAGAGGGAGGCAGAGAAAGAAGGAGGGAGGGGGAGGAGAAGGGGGAGGTGAGGGAGAGGGAGGCGATAGCGAGTGAGAGGCCGGAGGAGGAGGAGGGAGAGGGAGAGGGAGAGGTAGAGGGAGAGGGCAGAGAGGGAGAGGTTAGGGTGGAGGGGGAGGAAGAAGGGGAGCGGGAGAGAGGGAGGCGGAGGGAGGGGGGGGAGGAGGGAGAAGCAGGGAGGGGGAGGAGGAGGGAGAGGGGAGGGAGAGGAAGGAGACAACGAGTGAGAGGGAGAGAGGGAGAGATTGGGGGAGAGGGGAGAGACAAAGCGGGAGGAGGATAAAGAGAGAGAGAGAGGCGGGGTGGAGGGAGAGAAGTGTAGGAGGAGGGGGCAGCGAGTGAGAGGGAGGAGGAGGTGGAGGAAGGTGTGAGGGAGAGGGAGGGGGAGAGAGGGAGAGGGAGAGGTTGGGGGAGGTGGGGGAGAGGGATAGGGATGGGGAGGGGGCAGCGAGTGAGAGGGAGGAGGAGGAGGAGGAAGGTGAGAGGGAGAGGGAGGGGGGATAGAGGGAGAGGTAGGGGAGGAGGTGGAGGGGGAGCGGGAGAGTGGTAGGCGGAGGAGAGAGATAGGGGGGGAGGAGGAGAAAGAGAGAGAGAGAAAGGGGGGAGGAAGAGAGGGAGAGAGAGGGGGAGAGGGGAGAGAGAGGGAGAGGGACGGGGAGAGGGCAGCGAGTGAGAGGGAGGATGAGAAGGGGGGAGAGAGGGAGAGGTAGGGGAGGAGGTGGAGGGGGAAGGTTAGAGGGAGAGGGATAGGGACAGGGAGGTGGGAGAGAGGGAGAGGTAGGGGAGTAGGTGGAGGGGGAGGGGGAGAGAGGGAAGCAGAGAGAGAAGGAGGGGGGGATGAGGAGGGGGATAGAGGGTGTGGGAGAGTGAGAGGGAGGGGGAGAGGGGAGAGAGAGAAAGGGAGGAGGAGGGGGCGACGAGTGAGAGGGAGGAGGAGGAGGAGGAGGAATGTGATAATAACCTTCTTCATGACAATAACCTTGGATCGAGGACAATGAGTCTCCAAACAATACAATGATAAGGTGAAAATATATAGGAAAAAAAGTTGGTGACCTTAATGACAATGTTGATCTATATTACAGTGAGACACTGACGAAATTGTATAACAATGATGATGACAACACACAATGCTATTAAAATAACTCTATAGATATCAAATTTTTCAATTTACAAATGTCATTGTCAACTAACTTTGGTGGGCCCTAAAAGACCTGATATGTTAAATGCTAAGTTGCACGAAGTGCTGAAACCTTTGGAAGTTTATGAAATGGGTATGGTTGGGAACGTGACCACCCAAAAATGGAAATGTTATATATCTATATATATATATATATATATAGATATATATAATTCTTTTAAAAATGAGTTAAAGCACAACTTGCAAGAAAAAAAGAATGAGACGTGTAAGACCCGGTCTATGTTAACTCTCATAAATCATTAAATCATTGAAATCCAATATTATCATTTATAAAGGAGGCTGTACATCCAAGATTATAATATTAACCTATACACATGAGGCTTTACATCTAAAATTATCTTTTATACATGGTTATATGTGCTAAAAATGAGGCATAACATATGGTAATGACAAGTATAATTAAATATATTATAATCCTAATCGTCATCTTCATTAACAAAATTAGAACAACTGAATTTTTAAGAGCGGATTGATTAGAGATAAGATTAGTGTGGAGTTATTACACATTAAATTTAGTGCTATATTGAATCTATTTTGGTAAAGAAGGGTCTCACAACCTTCTTCTCTTGCTTCGAGGAGCCCGCAAAGGAAAAAAGTCATGAAAATAAGTCAAAATTAGTCTTAAAAATAGGGCAGAATTAGGATGAAACTCCATAGAAACCTATCAACGATGTTTCATTGGAATTTCCAAATCAGGAAACTCCACCCAAATGTTTCAGCTTCATTTCAGTGGCGTTTTAGTGGTGTTTCAGTGTTGCGATGAGTTTCGGGTACGAAGAGTCAAGACGCCACCTCGGTGGTTGTTTCTTACAACACAAGTTAAATGCATCTCATTATGGATGTGATTTGTGTCTCAAATAAAAAATTAATGAATATCCAATAGAAGAATAATTTGGATGGGTTTCCCCTTTGTAGGGTTTTGCTGAGGTTCTGACAAAAATATTGATGTCTCTTTTGTGCATGCTTTTCTTCTAATGTTCGTTTATGTTTCGTTGTAATGTTGAATTTATTGTTCTTTCTACATAATTGGTAATAATTGAATATGTTGTGGGTTGAATGTTTAAAAATTCAATTATCAATAGAAAATAATAATCTAGACCTAAAAAATAAACAGTTGAGTCACTATTTATCAATTATACACCAAGTGATTATATTACTCGTATTTACATAAATCTGAAATCATTGTTTTGTTTCATGTTGTTTCAATTTTCTCATTACCATTTGAAAATTAATATACATTATTGCATCACACTTTGGCGTTTTCAATTTATTCCATAAGTGTAGCTTATATGTTTGCTCAATATTCCATTAAAATAGATCAATAATGCATTCATTTAATCCATTGTGCAACAAAAATGAATTTTGATGAGATTTTATAGAAAAAGTTTGATTGGGTTAGTTTTATGGAAGAGAAGTGTGTATGTGTTTTTTATTGGAGGCATAGAAAGATTTAGGATGAATAGGAGCATCTTTTGCTTCACAGTTGGGATGGAAAGTTCCACTGATGAAATTGTATTCAAATAAATCAAAACACAAACCTTCATGAGGTTACAAGTTTTGTGAGACATGTCCATCTATGAGTCATGTCTGATTACTTATTATCTTTCCCTCCTCATATCCTATTTTTACAAGGTGAACCCATTTTGTATTTCATGTGATGAAACTGTTGGGAAACGAATAAAACTACGTGTCTCTTGGATTCAATTTACATCAAATATTATTTCGATGAACATTAGGTCATCATAAAGAGGAAGGGCGGGTTGTGAAATATTTGGAAACTACTTATATCTAGTGTAAATTTGGATATCTAGTTGGTATTTAATTTTCATCATGTCTATTGAATCCATAAAATATGAAATCAACATGAAGATGACCCCAAGAGAGTATGGGAATGAAAATACACCTTATAAAATATACAAATACAATATTAATAACTTGATATATAGTTTTGTTGTTGAATTTTTCAAAGAATAGAGGAGGAAAATATCAAATAGGATACCTAAAAAAATTTGAAATAAAATATAATAAAAATACATCACTAACTTTAACATTGATTTCACTTTTAAATTTCACTAACAATATGCTTTTGAAAATCTACTGTAAGTGTTAGTTTCTAATTTCTTAATTAGATCATTTCTTCCTGAAAAGGATAAAAAGTTTTCTTGATTAGATAATTTATTCCTGAAAAAGATAGAAAGTTAAAAAATGATAGCATGTTAGAATATCATTTTACATAATCATTTACTTTCATAGATATGTTTGCATAATCATTGTTATGGTCGTAAAAAATTCTAAAGTAAATTAATGATTTTATAGTTGGAATCAAAGTTAGGAAGCTAATGAAGTGCTGAGACAATGAGTAATATTTTTCCATTTAAAATATTGAGAATGTATGAGGCCGGTTGTTATAGCACTCAACACAAGTTCAATTCCCTTCTGGGTGATGTATCTGGACATGTTGATAAAGATAGAGTTAAAAAGAAAAAGAAAAAGAGAAAATGAAAGGTACTGCCAAACCTATAATAATAATAATAGTTATATTAGATACAACTTTTCATTAGTGTATAAACATCTCTACTCTAATACATTCATGACTAATAAATAATAATTATTTAAAAACAGATATATGAATATATTTGAAATCAATAATGATATTAAGATAAACTTACCATGAATTAAAAAAAAATTTACCAATGCGAATTCTCAATCAACATTAAAGAGGAATATCACATATTTGGCATAGTTTAACAGTACTATATCATAATTTCCATTGTACTGAGGTTGTTCTACCGTGGATTCCATATAATATAATTTGACTCGAATAATTATCCAAATCTCATAGTTTGTATGTCGGTTATTATGATATTCATTGCGCATTTAAATGTCAATGGTAAATCTTGGGATTTGGTTTTGGATTATTTATTAGTCCGGTCGGCCTATCGGTCCGACACCTGGCTTACCTTCCTCCGTTCGATGACATAAGATCTACGGTTCTGGGGCCTAGGGTTTGCAATGACCCCCGGCGCCCTAACCGCTTTGGCTCATTGTCACTTCTCACGCCGAGAGGTTCTGGAGGTAGCGCAGCTCTACCAGGTTGCTGGCCAGTTTTCGTTCGATGCCTTCCATGATAGCGGCGTAGCGCTGCGACCACAGTGCTAATCCCCTTAACACAGGTAACTCAACAGTTTATAAGAATTCTCTGCAATTTTTATCAGTTTATAGGTATTCTCTACAATCTTATCAGTTTATAAGAATTCTCTGCAATTTTAATTGTTTTTCGAGGAGCAGGATTAGGGTTCCGGTGCGGAATTTAGTTAAGAAGTTTAATGTCTGACGAGACCCTGAGGGTTACGCCCCTCCTCTAGGAATCTAAGCTCCTGAGAGGATTTGCTTGAGAAATAACTTCGTTCCCTTTGATTTTGTCACTTTTGTAACAGTGTTGGGCTGGTGCTTGGATGAATCACCCACGAGTTCTGAATTTCTTGACAGGTAATTTCTTTTTGTTTTAATCAACCCCGGTATTTGGAAAACCCGCCCTTCGGCCTATGAATTAGAGCTTCTATTTGTTTCCTGTAGATTTCTTTTCCGCTGACTGAATATCTTTCTTTTCTTTTTGACAGGTATTGCCTGGTTCCCGCCCAACTCGCAATTTCCTGTAGCTTATCTACACTCGCTCGCTGAAGAGGTAGACTAATTCCCAGCATGCACCTTACAGGTACCGGCTCTCATCAGGAACTATACAGAACGTTTAATGTTTAGTTTCAAAGTTCAGGGTTTAGCCTGATATTTCCTAGTATGCCGTGCAGGATAAAATCTAGCTCAGGCTCCCTTGTTATTTTTAATTACGGCTTCATGCCGACGTTGTATTTCATTAAACATCCTCTTAATGGGGTTTACATTGGAAGAGAGGAACTGGTGAATTCTATGAATGTGGGGTTCTCTCTGCTGTTATTTATGCCAGACGCAAGCGGCAGCGCCTATACTCTTTAACGGCTATGTCATGGTTTAAGTTAGACTGTGTGTAGTTTGCCGGAAGATTACCACTGTACCTTAAACCCTCTCGTTGATTTTATTTATATATAATGCCGAGGTTTTGTTCACGTTATGGGTTTTCATGTACTGTGATATAAATGGAATGTTTTCGGCTCTATGCTTCGATCCCTGGTTCTAACTGTATCTTGCTTATGAGATTGTTGTTATTTGTCGAGGGTTTACTATGTTTCGAGTTATTAGAATCAAGGTTCTCATTCCCTTACTGCTTATTATGTTAAAATGTCTTCCTGCTCTACACAGGCATCCGGACCGCCATTATGTCCGCGTTCTTTCATGATAGAGAACGACCAAACCCTTGACTCAGAACCTTCGGTTCGAGGGTTTAACAGTTCTCTCCCTTCACGCTGTCTGTGTGTATATTCTCTCCATTTTGTTTACTGAGCTGTCTTACTGGTGAAATAGTCGTTACCACTCATTGATTTTTTTCAAGTTCTATTGATTATACTTCTCTCCTACAGATGTATACTACTCCTGAGCATGACATATTATCGTAAGAAGGAAGATATACTAGAAGTTCAATATTCTTTTGTTTTCCTGTGTATTTCTTCTGTGGAATGCATATATAGTAATTAACACTGTTTCCCAGCAACCCTAGGTTAACGATAACAGAGAGAATATAAAAAAAAATACAGGTAACACTTTTTTTCGTGCTAACAAAAGTAAGTTTTCTAACAATGGTAATTCAGGAAATTAAGTTCAGAAGTATAACAAACTTAAACATTTGACTACTTCAAATTCTTTTACTCATCTGGTTTCGAAATTCAACTGATGGTGATAATATGCCTCCCGTCCTTGAGCTGACATCCAGTCACGCAGCTCCCCCCGTGCATCAAGTCTGGCTCTGAATCCTCAGAGTACTGGACAGAAACATAGGACAATCCGGTCCTGTTCTTCCATCATAGGGAGAGGAAAAAAAAAACAGGAAGTACTGGGGAGATCACGGGACAACCGGTCCAATCTCCAACCCAACGCACCCTCTGCTTTGAATATCTTTTCAGCTTAACAGAGTTCTCTTCCTTTCTCCACAGATCCAACCCCCCATTCTCTCTTGGAATTTCCATTTATCCAGAGTTCCATGGGTAACTGTGGGAACTGTTTTTCCAACCAACCCAGATCTTGATTTACATTTTTACTTTTACCATCATTGTTACTCATGAAACTAATTCATAGTAAATTTATCAATGTAAAATGTAATTTTGTTCCAATATTCTAACTGAAATAAACATCAGTCTTAATTTACTTTAATCAAAATAGTCTAACCATTAGTTCCACTAAACCAGTGGTTATAGTTTTCCCCCTCTGGAGAAGAACACCGTCCTCGGTGTTATTATTCCAGTTCAGTAAAAAGCTCTGGATAAGCTTCTCGAACAAAACTTTCGTCTTCCCAGGTAGCTTCCTCAGGTCCAAAGTGCTTCCATTGCACTTTAACCTGGGCGATGCCTCGTTTCCGGAGCATGATTTCCCTCCGGTCGATTATACTGTGTGGTTCGACCAGAAACTCCCCGTCTGGTTCTACCTGCAAAAAAAAATTAACTTATGTTAATTGAATAAGTTATAATATTGTCTTCATTATTGACGAGCATACTCTTCCACTACCTGTATGTTCTGCCAATGGATAATATGCCTGGTATCATGGACATATCGTTTCAATAACGATACATGAAAAACATTATGCACCCGAATATGACTAGGAAGCGCTAAACGATACGCCACCGGTCCCACTCTTTCCAGAATTTGGAAAGGACCGCAGAATCGGGGTGCTAGTTTCGCGCAAGATGCCCATCTTAATGTGCTTTTCTTTGGTTTAATCCTAACATAAACATGATCTCCAACTGCATATTCACGATAAGATCTTTTCTTATCTGCATACACCTTCTGCCTGTCTTGTGCCGCCTTCAAATTCTGTCTAATCTTTCTCACCTCAGCCTCCATCTCTGCTAGCATGTCTGGTCCTAACATGAGCTTTTTTTCTGGGCTGCTCCAGTTAATGGGAGTCCTGCACTGTCGTCCGTACAGTGCCTCAAACGGACTCATCTTTAAAGATTCCTGGTAGCCATTATTGTAGGCGAACTCTATCAAATGTAGATATTCTTCCCACTTAACTGGTTGTTGCATGACATACATTCTCAGCATGTCTTCCAGGATCTGGGTCACCCTCTCTGTCTGGCCATCCGTTTGCAGGTGGTATGCAGTACTAAAATGTACTTGAGTCCCTAGACCTGTAAACAATGTCTTCCAGAAGGCTGATGTAAATTTTACATCCCTGTCTGAAATGACAGTCTTAGGTATGCCATGGAGTCTGAAGATCTCACGCATAAATAAATTTGCTATTTGTACCGTCTTATAGGTGGACTGAACAGGTATAAAATGCGCTGACTTACTTAATCTATCCACAACTACCATTATGGAATCATTACCTCTTTTCTATTTTGGTAACCCGGTAATAAAGTCTAATGAAATCACCTCCCATTTCCACTCAGGAATGGGTATAGGTTGCATTAATCCAGCTGGATGCCTATGCTCCACTTTTACTTGCTGGCATTCCAAACATTTGGTTAAATAGCTTGTTATTTCCTTCCTCATGCCCGGCCAACAGTAATCTTTCCTGATGGCTGTCAGCATCTTCTGATATCCCGGATGACCAGTGTAATTTCTTCTGTGATATTCATCCAGTATCATGGTCTTCAATTCCACTCTATTTGGAATGACTATCTTTTTCTTAAAAACCAGCAACCCTTCCTGGTTGATTTCATATTCTCCTTGCTCTTTAGAGTCATGGACTTGCTGCCACAAATATTTATACTCTGGATCCTTGTCTGCTTCTTCTCTGATTTGATCTAGAAATCTGTTTTCCACCTGATTAACGTATAGCTCATAAATGCTATGCACCTTTCTGCTTAACGCATCCGCAACTCTGTTCTCTTTTCCTTTCACGTGCTGCAGATCAATTTCAAACTCACTCAAAAAAGCATTCCACCTTGCTTGTCGGGAGTTTAAGTCAGTTTGTTTAAAATAACTGGTTAGGCTGCTATGATCTCTTTTTAAAACAAATTTCTTCCCAAGTAAATAATGTCTCCACACCCTTAGTGCGTGCACAACTGCGGTTAGCTCTAGATCATAGGCTGAATACCGCTGCTCATGATCTTTTAACTTGCGGGATTCATACGCAACTACCTTTCCCTCTTGTGATAAAACAACCCCAACACCTTCCTTGCATGCATCTGTACAAACCTCAAATTCTTTACTCGGATCTGCCACACTTAACACAGGTGCTGTGGTCAGCAATTGCTTCAATCTTTCAAAACTATTCTGGCATTCTTTGGTCCACTGAAAGATTTTTCCTTTCCTCTGCAAAGAAGTAATAGGAAAAGCTATCTTTGAGAATCCTTTTATAAATCGCCGGTAATAACCAGCGAGACCCATGAAAGATTGTATATCTGCCACATTCTGTGGCACCTTCCACTCCATAATAGTCTTGATTTTCTCCGGATCTACAGCTATGCCTTTTTCCGATATTACATGTCCAAGATACTGTATTTTTGTTTTAAAGAAGTCACACTTGCTGAATTTCGCATATAGTTGGTGCTTCCTAAGCATCTCCAGCACCATGCGCAAGTGTGCCTTATGCTCTTCTGCATCCTTGGAATAAATCAGTATATCATCGATAAAAATTAGCACAAAGTTGTCCAAATAAGGATGAAATACACTATGCATCAGCCTCATAAAGGTGGCTGGCGCATTAGTTAATCCAAAGGGTAATACCACGAATTCATAGTGGCCATACCTTGTACGGAAAGCAGTTTTATGGATATCTTCATCTTTAATCCGAATCTGGTGATAACCAGATCGTAAATCTATCTTTGAGAATACCGTGGCCCCCCTCACCTGATCGAACAAGTCATCAATACGAGGTAGAGGATACCGGTTCTTAACAGTCAACTTATTTAACTGCCGGTAATCCATGCACATACGCATGGTTCCATCCTTCTTTTTAACAAACAATACGGGTGCTCCCCAGGGTGACACACTGGGTCGAATATACCCCTTATCCAGAAATTCCTGAAGCTGCATTTTAAGTTCAGTCAGTTCTGGTACACTCATACGGTAAGGAGTCTGAGAGACTGGCGAGGCTCCTGGCAGCAGCTCTATTGTAAAATCAAATTCTCTTTTCGGTGGTAAACCTGGTATTTCTTCAGGAAATATGTCTTTAAATTCCTGGACTACCGGTATGTTTTCTACTGCAGCTGCTTTATTTTTAGACTCAGTTAATCCAACTTGTATAGCATACAGTTGGCATCCCTTCCTTATACATTTCCCCATCTGGGAAGCTGTAATTGGACGCAGATTCACAGGCTTCTTTATGCCTTGAATTTCTTGACGAGTACCATTATGATCCCTGTAGTAAACTATCTTTTCCTTACAGTCTATAAGAGTCCAATGCTTCTCCAACCAGTCCATGCCCAATAAAATATCATAAGACCCCAAAGGAAAAATATTTAAATCAACTACCAGCTGCTGTCCGCCAATTTGCAATGCGCATTCTGGTATCTTGGCACTAACCTTTCTTTTAGCTCCTGTGGCTAACTGGACCAACCAGGTTTTCTTAAACTTTTGACTTGGCAGTTTACAGACTTCCACTAGTTTAGGACTTATATAACTTAGACTCGCCCCCGGGTCTACTAAAACAGAAATAGTTTGGGATAGCAATTTACCTTCCAGTTCTATCATGGTAGGCTGAAAATCTGCTTGCCGATCCTCCAGTGCAGCATTAATTCCGGGTATACTCCGTGCAACATCTCCCACAGTAGAGGCCTCTTGCAGGTTATTTACTGCCTCAGTTTTATTACGCTGCGGGCAATCTCGATAGTAATGAGCTGCTCCGCAGCCCCAACACTGCAGAGGTGGCCTCTGATTTTGTGGCTGCTCAGGTTTACTTGAAGCTTCCACCGTTTTATCTTCCCCAGGCCATCTAACCCGCTGATGATTCCTACCGAATTGTTTATTGATTGAATTTCTGGCGGTATTCCGGAAATTACTGGTTTTCCCCCTTTTTGAACCAGCATTGTTTCTGTTATCCTTCCTTGGTTGCCATCCTTTTCCGGAATCCATCTTGTTCTTTGCTTGCTGGTAACACAGCCTTGCTTTCCTAATAGCATCATCCATTGTCTTGGGATTCTAAAATTCGATACGCTCCTTCATATGGGTAGGTAGACTGCTCAGAAATCTTTGAACCTTGGCCTTTTCTTCTCTTAAGTAGGGTACGTAGCGCAATAATGCAGTAAACTTGGTAACGAACTCGTCCATGGTCAGCTGTCCCAGCCTTAAGTCATGAAATTCTCGGGCTTTTTCATCATAGAAACACTCAGTGAGATACTTATCCTTGAAGTACTGTTGAAATTTTTCCCATGTCACGTCTTGATCCTCAAATCCCCGTACATTCTTCACTTCTTCCCACCATAAGGTGGCTTTGTCTTTCAGCTGATAAATAGCCAGCCGTGCCTTAAGTCCACTGTCATAGTCATACACCTGGAAATATTTGTTCATGTTAATCAGCCATGCTTCTGCCGCCTCCTCCTTTTCTCCATCGAACGCAGGTGGCTTTATCTTTCTGAATTCTCTGTGTAACTCCACCTTCTGCTTTTTATTGGCTTTCCGTTCATTTTCATTTTCAGATTCAGCCTCGTTAAAATTTCTGTGAGAATTACTTCGCTGCGATATACTTTTTTCTCTGTGGTTCATATCTTGTTCACCTGTTCGCTGATCGTCCCTTTCCTGGAATTCTCTGCCAGCACTGGGATTCTCATTTCTCTGATTCTGTTTGTCAGAAAGGCTTTTCAAAATCCTTTCTTGCTCCTGCATCATTCTAGCATTTTCCTGCCGTACCCTCTCCATCTCTTCCTGCAGCTGTTGTACTGTATGTAGCAGGATGCGGGTCTGGTGTTGTTGTTCTTCCATCAATCTGTTAGACCTCTGATGATGTTCTATTCCCAGCTGGACCCACATTTCAGGGTTTCCCTCTGGTGGAGGCTGCATCTCTCCGATGTTCCGCTGTAGCGATTGTGATTGTGTAGGTGTCCTTCTCATCTGTACTTCCAACTAATTATCTGACTGTGCAGGGTAACATAAAAGATTTTTAACGTTAGTTGGCCCATTAGGGCTCCAGAGTTGTAACTCTACTCTGATACCACTTGTAACACTTATCATAAGATAAACTTACCATGAATAAAAAAAAATATTACCAATGCGAAATCTCAATCAATATTGAAATGGATTATTGTATGTTTGGGCATAGTTTAATAGTACTATATCATAATTCTAATGTACTGAGGTTGGTCCACCGTGGAATCCATATATTATAATTTGTCTCGAATAAATATCCAAATCTTATAGTTTGTAAGTCGGTTATATGATATTCATTGCGCCTTAAATGTCAATGGTGAATCTTGGGATTTGGTTGTTTTGGATTAAATAATAGTCCAGTCGGCCTATCGGTCCGACACCTGGCTTATTTTCCTCCGTCCGATGGCATAAGATCTACGGTTCCGGGGCCTAGGGTTTGCAATGACCCCCGGCGCCCTAACCGCTTTGGCTCATTGTCATTTCTCACGCAGAGAGGTTCTGGAGGTAGCACAGCTCTACCAGGTTGCTTGCCGGTTTCGTTCAATGCCATCCATGACCACGGCGTAGCGCTGCGACCACAGTGCTAACCCCTTCAACACAGGTAACTTAACCGTTTATAAGGAATTATAAAATTTTATGGGTTTATAAGAATTCTCTGCAATTTTATTTGTTTTTCGTAAAGCAGGGTTGGGGTTCCGGTGAGGAACTTAGCTAAGAAGTTTAATGACTGTTGAAACCCTGAGGGTTACGCCCCTCCTCTAGAAATCTAAGCTCCTGAGAGGATTTGCCTAAGAATTAACTTCGTTCCCTTTGTTTTTGTCATTTTTGTAACAGTGTTGGACTGGTGCTTGGATGAAGCACCCACGAGTTCTGAATTTCTTGACAGGTAATTTCTTTTTGTTTTATTCAAGCCCGGTATTTGGAAACCCGCCCTTCGGCTTATGAATTAGAGCTTCTATTTTAGCTTTCTGTGACTTATCTACACTTGCTCGCTGAAGAGGTAGACTAATTCCCAGCATGCACCTTACAGGTACCGGCTCTCATCAGGAACTATACAGAACGTTTAATGTTTAGTTTCAAAGTTGGTTTAGCCTGATATTTCCTAGTATGCCGTGCAGGATAAAATCTAGCTCAGGCTCCCTTGTTATTTTTAATTACGGCTTCATGCCGACGTTGTATTTCACTAAACTTCCTCTTAATGGGGTTTACATTGGAAGAGAGAAACTGGTGAATTCTATGCCGGACTGCCAATTTGTTAGTTTACTCTTCTTTTACACAAAGAATGTGGGGTTCTCTCTGCTGTTATTTATGCCAGACGTAAGCGGCAGCGCCTATTCTCTTAACGGCTATGTCGTGGTTTAAGTTAGACTGTGTGTAATTTGCCGGAAGATTATTACTGTACCTTAAACCATTTCATTGATTTTATTTATATATAATGCCGAGGTTTTGTTCACGTTATGGGTTTTCATGTACTGTGATATAAATGGAATGTTTTCTGCTCTATGCTTCGATCCCTGGTTCTAACTGTATCTTGCTTATGAGATTGTTGTTATTTGTCGAGGGTTTACTATTTTTCGAGTTACTAGAATCAAAGGTACTCATTTCCTTACTGCTTATTATGTTAAAATGTCTTCCTACTCTACACAGGCGTCCGGACCGCCATTATGTCCGCGTTCTTTCATGATAGAGAACGACCAAACCCTTGACTCAGAACCTTCGGTTCGAGGGTTTAACAGTTCTCTCCCTTCACGCTGTATGTGTTTATATTCTCGCCATTTTGTTTACTGAGCTGTCTTACTGGTGAAATAGTCGTTACCACTCATTTAGTTTTCAAGTTCTATTGATTATACTTCTCTCCTACATGTGTAAAACTACTCCTTTGCATGACATATTATCGTAAGAAGGAAGATATACTAGAAGTTCATTCTTCTTTTGTTTTTTGTGTATTTCTTCTGTGGAATTCATATACAGAAATTAACACTGTTTCCCAGCAACCTTAGGTTAACGATAACAAAGAGAATATAAGAATACAGGTAACACTTTTTCGTGCTAACAGAAGTAAATTTTCTAACAATGGTAATTCAGGAAATTAAGCTCAGAAGTATAACGAACTTAAACATTTGACTACTTCAAATTGTTTTACTCATCTGGTTTCGGAATCAACTGATGGTGATAATGTGCCTCCCGTCCTTGAGCTGACATCCAGTCACGCAGCTCCCCCCGTGCATCAAGTCTGGCTCTGAATTATCAGAGTACTGGACAGAAACGTAGGACAATCCGGTCCAGTTCTTCCATCATAGGGAGAGGAAAAAACAGGAAGTACTGGGGAGATCACGGGACAACCGGTCCAATCTCCAACCCAGCGCACCCTCTTCTCTGAACATCTTTTCAGCTTAACAGAGTTCTCTTCCTTTCTCCACAGATCCAACCCCCCATTCTCTCTTGGATTTTCCATTTATCCAGAGTTCCATGGGTAACTGTGGGAACTGTTTTTCCAACTAACCCAGATCTTGATTTACATTTTTACTTTTACCATCATTGTTACTCATGAAACTAATTCACAGTAAATTTTATCAATGTGAAATGTAATTTTGTTCTAATAATCTAACGGAAATAAACATCAGTCTTAATTCATTTTAAACAAAATAGTCTAACCATTCGTTCCACTAAACCAATGGTTACAGATATGAATAGCGTATATTAAACTATGTGATTTTTTTAATGTAATTTATATGTATATTTCAATAATAATAATTTTCAAAAAATAAAAATAAAAACCAGTTTTTTGATCTATATAAAATTTAGTCACTTAGATTATAAAAATCAAAATTATCAACCATTATTATATTATATTAAATATCTTTATATCTTAAAAAAATATAATTATATTTATTCTTCTATATTCCATGTTAAATAATACAAAATACCTTTATTATAGACACAAGTGATTAATATATTTAATATAAAGACTAAAATCAAAGTGTTACAACACTAGTTATATCCTTAATTCTCAATAACTAACGCTTGCAAAATAGTTAATATCCAATGGATGGCTCAGAAATTTTACTATTTTAACATTAAATTGATGGCTAATAAATTTTATTCGCATAATATCTAATTTAATTAAAGAATGTTACCACAGACCTAAGCATATCATCGCAGATTTTATAATTTAAATTTTAACATCAAATGAATGGTGGTTAACGTGCCTTACCTAATTTGAAGTCAATGCCACGTCACGTGCCAACGCTACTCCTAACTTGAAAATGACCATCGACCAGGTCAGCAGTGTGGGCACCAGCGGAGTTTGGGATGGCAGGTGCATTAAAACGGCTATGATGTAGTTTGGGAGGGAAAGAACCAATTTAAAAAACCATAGCCGTTGTGGGCATGAATAAATGAATGGGCATTAAAACGAATATGATGTGGTTTGGGAAAGTCATTTGAGAAAAGCATAGCCGTTCACAACATGAAGAAATGGATAAGGATTGATGTTTTCCATTCATCGAGAGATGCAAGCAAGCCCATATACAGGTGCACATCTGAGTTACAACTGATGGTTAATCTCTTGGCATCGAGAAGGAGAATGCAAAGCCTTTGTGACTCCAATGCGAATGGAGTACATAGAGTCCTCACAATCCCCACCATGCATGTCGAAGCAATTCAAAGGAAATTTCTGTAAATTGGTAGCATGGTGGTTCATTTCGTCCAGGTGATCGAGCTCGGCATAGGAGTTATGTCATCAAGCTCCGATTCCATTAATGGTATATATACATATGGATTATCTCTATTCATGAAAATAGATATGTATTTATCTTCATCAATTTTGTACACTGCTAATCGCTTGTGCATTCAAACTGAGCAGAATTCCGCTACACAGCAGTGCATAGAGGATGGTGGGTTGTTGTGTTCGGTTGGGCTGAGCAGAGCACAGTAGAATGCTATAGAGAACTGCATAGAGGGCAGTGGGTTGCTGAGCAGAGCACAACAGACTGCTACAGAGCACGGCATAGAGGGCGGTGGGTTGTTGATTTTGTGCTGATGCAGTGCACCTTGTGTATTTGTCCTTTTTCGTTTTTTATATCATCTTTTTTTTTCTTAGTCTGTGAATGCTTTAGCAATATCCATCGTCATTTCTCACTTCTTGCTCGTAGTATATTCCTGGGATTTTTTTTTTTTTAATTGTTTAGATTTGTTTCTGTCTGGGAGATGGGTGGTTGGCCTTCTTACTCCCTATAGCCATGGTTATTGTACATAGCACATATTGTGTAACTGTTTATTTTGCACATCCCACATGCACTGTTTATTTTGGGTATATTTTTTTGTGCGCGTGCAGGCTTAGAAAAGATTGCTGAAGAGCTCCAGTGGAAACGTTGGACTACCCTAATGTTAATACTCAACTCTGAAGAATACTTATTCGAGGTATTTCTCATATACTTTACACTGAGCTCTACTCTAGTTTCTAAATAATTTATGTTGTATTTTCAATCAATAATTAGGTAAGCTATTCTGGAAACCAAGTTACGAAAATAAATTAAAACCATCTTTCTTTGTTGGATTCTCCCTCTTGAATGTTTTTTCACTGTTTTCTACATGGATTCTTAACGAAAACCTAAGTAAGCTTCGCTCTCTCGTAAGAAAATTTTAAATCACATTTCCCAACAGTGTTCCACATTCGCGACTACTTGACATGATATTCTCTCTCAATAAGTTCAGGCTTTATTTTAATTTTTTTTATGAAAACCTTGTATTCCATGGAGAGCCTGGAGATGATGAGCATGTCCCCGTATTGAGGCAACTTATGGGTGAAACAAGCATTCAAAAGTCGAAACTGATTAAGAAAAAATAAAACCAAGACCGCACCACTATCATTTTTATAAGTTGTTAACTGTTATTGTAGAAACAATTCACATAATCAACGCCGAACGCCTTCCTAAGTAAAAGGATAAAAGCTCCATGGCTTCCTTCGTTTACGTTTTCGTCAGCTTATTGAGAATTTTGTTGATCCATTTCAATCTCCAAATATCAATACTTATTAAAGTAATCGTTATATTTGAAAGGTCAGTAATTAGATATACACAAATATTTTATATTTATTTGAGGCTGGATGATAAAATTGTATTGTGTTTTTTTTAACAATCAAGAAAGTGACCTTAAGAAAGTGCTATTTTATTAGAGGAAGAAACAACATAGTTTCAACATATTTGTTTTTGTTTGTAATTTGGCTTTTCACAATCACTATGCAGATGAGATTTTATGGTGAGATCTTACTTTGTTTAAAGTAAATGTTTATTCACGATTAGTTTTGGTAATTTTTTATTATAAAGTATTGTTATTTTTTTAGTCACAATTAAATTAAATTGTAAGTAATATTTATTATTGATATATTTAAATGATATTTTGTGCATTTGTATTAATTAGATTTGGGAGAAACAATATTTTGAGGAAATTTTATGAAGTAGATGTATTTTTGGGTTTTTAATTTTTAGAAATATATTTGAGATATATACTATATTTTCAGATTTAAAAAGAAAATTAAAGTTTATTCAAAGTAAATAAATAGTAGTTAGTAGACCAAAAATGATTATGAAAAATAGTATATTTTGATTGAGAATTTCAATTTTAATTTGATTTTATTTTGATGTAAATTTGTTTGTACTTTCTTATATATTGTACATATTAGCTTTCAATATTTTGGTGTATTTTTTCATATGAATTTTATAAAGTAAAGATTTTAATATTTTAGTGTATTTTAGAGCAAAGAGGTAGAGAGGAATATGAAAGAAGATAAATGTGAAGATGGGAATGTGGGTAAATAGTGAGGATGGGAAAGCGGGGAAGAGATAGGAAGAGGAAGTCAAGAGGAGAGAGTGAGTTAGTGGGTGTACATGTGTGTGAGAGAGAGGGAGAGAAGGAGATAGTGATATTAAGATGAAAGAAGATAAATGTGAAGAGGGAAATGTGGGTAGATAGTGAGAATGGGAAAGTGGGGAAGAGATAGGAAGAGGGAGACAAGAGGAGAGAGTGAGCAAGTCGGTCTACATGTGTGAGAGAAGGAGATGAGTGATAGGGTGAGAGATGTAGAAAAGGATAGCTCTAGTGGGAGAGAGAGGTATAAAGAGAGATTAGTAGAGTGAGAAAGAGATGTCAAAGACAGAGGGGAAGATGGATAAAAAGAGGGAGTGAGGGGCAGAGAGATGTGGGTAGGGAGGCAGAGAGATAGAGCTTGAGATGGAATTTTTGAAAGACATATTAAGAAAGGTAAGTCAGGATAGTAGGAGAGGAAGTGAGAGGGACAAAGGTAATGAGATGGGCAGTGAGGAGAGAGAGAGGGAGGAGGAGAAAAGAGAGAGAGAGGGGGAGAGGGAAGGGGAGGAGGAGGGGGCAGCGAGTGAGAGGGAGGAGGAGGAGGAGGAAGGTGAGAGGGAGAGGGAGAGGTAGGGGAGGACGGGGAGGGGCAGGCGGAGGAGAGAGAGCTTGAGATGGAATTTTTGAAAGACATATTAAGCAAGGTAATTAAGGATAGTAGGAGAGGAAGTGAGAGGGACAAAGGTAGAGAGATGGGCAGTGAGAAGAGAGAGAGAGAGAGGGGGGAGGTGTGGAGGGGGAGGTGGGAGAGAGGGAGAGGGACGGGGAGGGGGCAGCGAGTGAGAGGGAGGAGGAGGAGGAGGATGGTGAGAGGGAGAGGGAGAGGGAGGGGAGAGAGAGGGAGAGGTAGCGGAGGAGGTGGAGGGGGAGGGGGAGAGAGGGAGGCGGAGGAGAGAGAGAGGGAGAAGGATGGGGAGGGGTCAGCGAGTGAGAGGGAGGATGAGGAGGAGGAAGGTGAGAGGGAGAAGGAGAGGGAGAGGGAGGGGGAAGAGAGGGAGAAGTAGGGGAAGAGGAGAGAGGGAGGCAGAGGGGAGAGAGAGAGAGAGAGAGAGGGGTGGGGAGGAAGAGAGGGAGAGGGAGGGGGAGAGGGGAGAGAGAGAAGGGGAGTAGGAGGGGGCAGCGAATGAGAGGGAGGGGGAGGTGGAGGGGGCAGCGAATGAGAGGGAGGGGGAGGTGGAGGGGGCAGCGAATGAGAGGGAGGGGGAGGTGGAGGGGGGTGAGAGGGAGGGGGAGGCGGAGAAAGGAGGAGGGAGGGGGAGGAGGAGGGGGAGGTGAGGGAGAGGGAGGCGAAAGTGAGTGAGAGGAAGGAGGAGGAGGAGGGAGAGGGAGAGGGAGAGGGAGAGGGAGAGGGGAGAGAGGGAGAGGTTGGGGTGGAGGGGGAGTGAGAAGGGGAGCGGGAGAGAGGGAGGCGGAGGAGAAGGAGGCAGAGGGGGAGGAGGAGGGGGAGGTGAGGAGGAGGAGGGGGAGGGGAGGGAGGGAGGGGGAGGAGGATAAAGAGAGAGAGAGAGGGGTGGGAAGGGAGAGAAGGGTAGGAGGAGGGGGCAGCGAGTGAGAGGGAGGAGAAGGTGGAGGAAGGTGAGAGGGAGAGGGAGGGGGAGAGAGGGAGAGGGAGAGGTTGGTGGAGGTGGGGGAGAGGGAGAGGGACGGGGAGGGGGCAGCGAGTGAGAGGGAGGAGGAGGAGGAGGAAGGTGAGAGGGAGAGGGATGGGGGAGAGAGGGAGAGGTAGGGGAGGAGGTGGAGGGGGAGCGGGAGAGAGGGAGGCGGAGGAGAGAGAGAGGGGGGGAGGAGGAGAAAGAGAGAGAGAGAGAGGGGGGAGGGAGAGAGGGAGAGTGAGGGGGAGAGGGGAGAGAGAGGGAGAGGGACGGGGAGAGGGCAGCGAGTGAGAGGGAGGATGAGGAGGGGGGAGAGAGGGAGAGGTAGAGGAGGAGGGGGAGGGGGAAGGTTAGAGGGAGAGAGATAGGGAGAGGGAGGTGGGAGAGAGGGAGAGGTAGGGGAGGAGGTGGAGCGGGAGGAGGAGGGGGAGAGAGGGAGGCAAAGAGAGAAGGAGGGAGGGGGAGGAGGAGGGGGATAGAGGGTGAGGGAGAGTGAGAGGGAGGGGGAGAGGGGAGAGAGAGAAAGGGAGGAGGAGGGGGCGACGACTGAGAGGGAGGAGGAGGAGGAGGAGGAAGGTGATAATAACCTTCTTCATGACAGTAACCTTGGTGCAAGGACAATGAGTCTCCAAACAATACAATGATAAGGTGAAAATATATAGGAAAAAAAGTTGGTGACCTTAATGACAATGTTGATCTATATTACAGTGAGACAATGACAAAATTGTATAACAATGATGATGACAACATACAATGATATTGAAATAACTCTCTAGGTATCAAATTGTTCAATTTACAAATGTCATTGTGAACTAACTTTGGTGGGCCCTAAAAGACCTGATATGTTAAATGCTAAGTTGCATGAAGTGATGATACCTTTGGAAGTTTATGAAGTGGGTATGGTTGGAAACGTGACCGCCAAAAAATGGAAATGTTATATATATATATATATATATATATATAATTCTTTTAAAAATAAGTTAAAACACAACTCTCAAGAAAAAAAGAATGAGACGTGTAAAACCCGGTCTATGTTAACTCTCATAAATCATTAAATCATTTGAAATCCAATATTATCATTTATAAAGGAGGTTATACATCCAAGATTATAATATTAACCTATACACATGAGGCTTTACATCTAAAATTATCTTTTATACATGGTTATATGTGCTGAAAATGAGGCATAACATATCGTAATGACAAGTACAATTAAATATATTATAATCTTAATCGTCATCTTCATTAACAAGATTAGAAGAGGTGAAGTTTTACGAGCGTGTATTGATTAGAGATAGATTAGTGTGTGGAGTTATTACACATAAAGTTTAGTGCTATATTGAATCTATTTTGGCCATAGAAGGGCCCCACAACCTTCTTCAGTGCTTGAGTGAGCCCGCAAAAGGAAAAAAGTCATGGAAATGGGTCAAAATTAGTCGAAAATAGGGCAGAATTAGGATGAAACTCCATAGAAACCTATCAACGACGTTTCATTGGAATTTCCAAATCAGGAAACTCCACCCAAATGTTTCAGCTTCATTTCAGTGGCGTTTTAGTGGCGTTTCAGTGTTGCGATGAGTTTCGGGTACGAAGAGTCAACACGCCACCTTGGGGGTTGTTTCTTACAACACAGGTTAAATGCATCTCATTATGGATGTGCTTTGTGTCTCAAATAAAAAATTAATGAATATCCAATAGAAGAATAATTTGGATGGGTTTTCCCCTTTGTAGGGTTTTGCTGAGGTTCCGACAAAAATATTGATGTCTCTTTTGTGCATGCTTTTCTTCTAATGTTCGTTTATGTTTCGTTGTAATGTTGAAGTTATTGTTCTTTCTACACAATTGCTAATAATTGAATATGTTGTGGGGTGAATGTTTAAAAATTCAATTGTCAATAGAGTATAATAATCTAGACCTAAAAAATAAACAGTTGAGTCAATATTTATCAATTATACACCAAGTGATTATATTACTGGTATTTACATAAATCTAAAATCATTGTTTTGTTTCATGTTGTTTCCATTTTCTCATTACCATTTGAAAATGAATGTACATTATTGCATCACACTTTGGCGTTTTCAATTTATTCCATAAGTGTACCTTATATGTTTCCTCAATAATCCATTAAAATAGATCAATAATGTATTCATTTCATCCATTGTGCAACAAAAATGAAATTTGACGAGATTTTATAGAAAAAGTTTGATTGGGTTAGTTTTATGGAAGAGAAGTGTGTATGTGTTTTTTATTGGAGGCATAGAAAGATTTAGGATGAATAGGAGCATCTTTTGCTTCATAGTTGGGATGGAAAGTTCCACTGATGAAATTTTATTCAAATAAATTAAAACACAAACCTTGATCATGCGGTTACAATTGTTGTGAGACATGTCCATCTATGATTCATGTATTACATACAAGTGTTATCCATGAGAAACATGTGGAACATATATGGGATTAAGCTTACACATGTTTGGAGGCTCTCTGATTACTTATTATCTTTCCCTCTTCATATCCTATTTTTACAAGGTGAACCCATTCCGTATGTTCATGTGATGAAACTATTGGGAAAGGAATAAAACTATGTGTCTCTTGGATTCAATTTACATCAAATATTATTTCGATGAACATTAGGTCATCATAAAGAGGAAGGGTGGGTTGTGAAATATTTGGAAACTACTTATATCTAGTGTAAATTTGGATATCTAGTTGGTATTTAATTTTCATCATGTCTATTGAATCCATAAAATATGAAATCAACATGAAGATGACCCCAAGAGAGTATGGGAATGAAAAATACACCTTATAAAATATACAAATACAATATTAATAACTTGATATATAGTTTTGTTGTTGAATTTTTCAAAGAATAGAGGAGGAAAATATCAAATAGGATACCTAAAAAAATTTGAAATAAAATATAATAAAAATATATGACTAACTTTATCATTGATTTCACTTTGAAATTTCACTAACAATATGCTTTTGAAAATCTACTGTAAGTGTTAGTTTCTAATTTCTTAATTAGATCATTTCTTCCTGAAAAGGATAACAAGTTTTCTTGATTAGATAATTTATTCCTGAAAAAGATAAAAAGTTAAAAAATGATAGCATGTTAGAATATCATTTTGATTGCATTCTAACTAGTTGCTCCAATTACCAATTTAGATTATTTATGAGAGTTATACAATAGTTGAAATTTCACTAACAATATGATTTTGAAAATCTATTGTAAGTGTTAGTTTCTAATTTCTTAATTAGATCATTTCTTCCTGAAAAGGATAAAAAGTTTTCTTGATTAGATAATTTATTCCTGAAAAAGATAAAAAGTTAAAAAATTATAGCATGTTAGAATATCATTTTACATAATCATTTACTTTCATAGATATGTTTACATAATCATTGTTATGGTCGTAAAAAATTCTAAAGTAAATTAATGATTTTACAGTTGGAATCAAAGTTAGGAAGCTAATGAAGTGCTGAGACAATGAGTAATATTTTTCCATTTAAAATATTGAGAATGTATGAGGCGGGTTGTTATAGCACTCAACACAAGTTCAATTCCCTTCGGGGTGATGTATCTGGACATGTCGATAAAGATAGAGTTAAAAAGAAAAAAAAAGAGAAAATGAAAGGTACTGCCCAACCTATAATAATAATAATAGTTATATTAGATACAACTTTTCATTAGTGTATAAACATCTCTACTCTAATACATTCATGACTAATAAATAATAATTATTTAAAAACAGATATATGAATATATTTGAAATCAATAATGATATGAATAACGTATATTAAATTATGTGATTTTTTTAATGTAATTTATATGTATATTTCAATAATAATAATTTTGAAAAAATAAAAAAAATCCAATTTTTTGATCTATATAAAATTTAGTCACTTAGATTATAAAAATCAAAATTATCAACTGTTATTATATTATATTAAATATCTTTATATCTTAAAAAACATAATTATATTTATTCTTCTATATTACATGTTAAATAATGCAAAATACCTTTATTATAGACACAAGTGATTAATATATTTAATATAAAGACTAAAATCAAAGTGTTACAACACTAGTTACATCCTTAATTTCTACTCTAAGTGTTAGTTTCTAATTTCTTAATTAGATCATTTCTTCTTGAAAAGGATAAAAAGTTTTCTTGATTGGATAATTTATTCCTGAAAAAGAGAAAAAGTAAAAAAATGATAGCATGTTAGAATATCAAAATAAAAAGTTAAAAAATGATAGCATGTTAGAATATCATTTTGATTGGATTCTAACTAGTTGCTCCAATTACCAATTTAGATTATTTGTGAGAGTTAGACAATAGTTGAAACTCCTAGTCATGTTTTATAGCTCACATTAACCTTACTTTCCTAGATATATTTACATAATCATTTACTTTCATAGATATTTTTACATAATCATTGTTATGGTCGTAAAAAATTGTAAAGTAAATTAATGATTTTATAGTTGGAATCAAAGTTAGGAACCTAATGAAGGGATGAGACAATGAGTAATATTTTTCCATTTAAAATATCTGATGTATTTGTACATGTTGATAAAGATAGAGTTAAAAAGAAAAAAAAGAGAAAATGAAAGGTACTGCCAAACTTATAATAATAATAATAATAATAGTTATATTAGATACAACTTTTCATTAAAGTATAAACATCTCTACTCTAATACATTCATGACTAGTAAATAATAATTATTTAAAAACAGATATATGAATATATTTGAAATCAATAATGATATGAATAACATATATTAAACTATGTAATTTTTTTAATGTAATTTATATGTATATTTCAATAATAATAATTTTCAAAAAATAAAAAAAATCCAGTTTTTTGATCTATATAAAATTTAGTCACTTAGATTATAAAAATCAAAATTATCAACCATTATTATATTATATTAAATATCTTTATATCTTAAAAAAACATAATTATATTTATTCTTCTATATTCCATGTTAAATAATACAAAATACGTTTAGTGCAAAATAGTTAATATCCAATGGATGGCTCAGAAATTTTACTATTTTAACATTAAATTGATGGCTAATAAATTTTATTCTCAAAATATCTAATTTAATTAAAGAATTTTACCACAGACCTAAGTATATCATCGCAGATTTTATAATTTAAATTTTAACATCAAATGAATGGTGGTTAACATGCCTTACCAAATTTGAAG
Source organism: Pinus albicaulis (assembly GCA_034641835.2). Classification (NCBI taxonomy): domain Eukaryota; kingdom Viridiplantae; phylum Streptophyta; class Pinopsida; order Pinales; family Pinaceae; genus Pinus; species Pinus albicaulis. The sequence goes on along the minus strand of JAXQQM020065743.1, from coordinate 4,988 downwards.
TCAGTGCCACGTCACGTGGCAACGCCACTCCTAACTTGAAAATGACCATCGACCAGGTCAGCAGTGTGGGCACCAGTGGAGTTTGGGATGGCAGGTGCATTAAAACGGCTATGATGTAATTTGGGAGGGAAAGAACGGATTTAAAAAACCATAGCCGTTGTGGGCATGAATAAATGAATGGGCATTAAAACGATATTGATGTGGTTTGGGAAAGTCAATTGAGAAAAGCATAGCCGTTGAGGACATGAACAAATGGATAAGGATTGATGTTTTCCATTCATCCAGAGACGCAAGCAAGCCCATATACAGGTGCACATCTGAGTTACAGCTGATGGTTAATCTCTTGGCATCGAGAAGGAGAATGCAAAGCCTTTGTGACTCCAATGTGAATGGAGTACATAAAATCCTCACAATCCCCACCATGCATGTCGAAACAATTCAAAGGAAATTTCTGTAAATTGGTAGCATGGTGGTTCATTTCGTCCAGGTGATCGAGCTCGGCATAGGAGTTATGTCATCAAGCTCCGTTTCCATTAATGGTATATATACATATGGATTATCTCTATTCATGAAAACATATATGTATTTATCTTCATCAATTTTGTATACTGCTAATCGCTTCTGCATTCAAACTGAGCAGAATTCCGCTACACAGCAGTGCATAGAGGATGGTGGGTTGGTGTGTTCGGTTGGGCTGAGCAGAGCACAGTAGAATGCTATAGAGAACTGCATAGAGGGCGGTGGGTTGCTGAGCAGAGCACAACAGACTGCTACAGAGCACGGCATAGAGGGCGGTGGGTTGTTGATTTTGTGCTGATGCAGTGCACCTTGTGTATTTGTCCTTTTTCGTTTTTTATATCTTTTTTTTTTTTCTTAGTCTGTGAATGCTTTAGCAATATCCATCGTTATTTCTCACTTCTTGCTCGTAGTATATTCCTGGGATTTTCTTTTTTTTTAATTGTTTAGATTTTTTTCTGTGTGGGAGATGGGTGGTTGGCCTTCTTACTCCCTATAGCCATGGTTATTGTGCATAGCACATATTGTGTAACTGTTTATTTTGCACATCCCACATGCACTGTTTCTTTTGGGTATATTTTTTTGTGCGCGTGCAGGCTTAGAAAAGATTGCTGAAGAGCTCCAATGGAAACGTTGGACTACCATAATGTTAATACTCAACTCTGAAGAATACTTATTCGAGGTATTTCTCATATACTTTACACTGAGCTCTACTCTAGTTTCTAAATAATTTATGTTGTATTTTCAATCAAAAATTAGGTAAGCTATTCTGGAAACCAAGTTACGAAAATAAATTAAAACTATCTTTCTTTGTTGGATTCTCCCTCTTGAATTTTTTTTCACTGTTTTCTACTTGGATTCTTAACGAAAACCTAAGTAAGCTTCGCTCTCCCGTCAGCAAGTTTTAAATCACCTTTCCTAACAGTATTCCACATTCGCGACTACTTGACATGATATTCTCTCTCAATAAGTTCAGGCTTTATTTTAATTTTTTTTTATGAAAACCTTATATTCCATGGAGAGCCTGGAGATGATGAGCATGTCCCCGTATTGAGGCAACTTATGGGTGAAACAAGCATTCAAAAGTCGAAACTGATTAAGAAAAAATAAAACCAAGACCGCACCGCTATCATTTTTATAAGTTGTTAATTGTTATTGTAGAAACAATTCACATAATCAACGCCGAACGCCTTCCTAAGTAAAAGGATAAAAGCTCCATGGCTTCTGGTCCGGGGACAATAACCTTGTATGCTGATTCTTTACTTCGTTTACGTTTTCGTCAGCTTATTGAGAATTTTGTTGATCCATCTCAATCTCCAAATACCAATACTTATTAAAGTAATCGTTATATTTGAAACGTCAGTAATTAGATATAAAAAAATATTTTATATTTATTTGAGGCTGGATGATAAAATTGTATTGTGTTTTTTTTAACTATCAAGAAAGTGACCTTAAGAAAGTGCTATTTTATTAGAGGAAGAAACAGCATAGTTTCAACATATTTGTTTTTGTTTGTAATTTGGCTTTTCACAATCACTATGCAGATGAGATTTTATGGTGAGATCTTACCCTGTTTAAAGTAAATGTTTATTCACGATCAGTTTGGGTAATTTTTTATTATAAAGTATTGTTATTTTTTTAGTCACAATTAAATTAAATTGTAAGTAATATTTATTATTGATATATTTAAATGATATTTTGTGCATTTGTATTAATTAGATTGGGGAGAAACAATATTTTGAGGAAATTTCATTGAATTGTTTTGAATATGAAGTAGATGTATTTTTGGGTTTTAATTTTTAGAAATATATTTGAGATATATACTATATTTTCAGATTTAAAAAGAATATTAAAGTTTATTCAAAGTAAATAAATAGTAGTTAGTAGACCGAAAATGATTATGAAAAATAGTATATTTTGATTGAAAATTTCAATTTTAATTTGATTTTATTCTGATGTAAATTTGTTTGTACTTTCTTATATATTGTACATATTATCTTTCAATATTTTGGTGTATTTTTTCATATGAATTTTATAAAGTAAAGCTTTTAATATTTTAGTGTATTTTAGAGCAAAGAAGTAGAGAGGAAGATGAAAGAAGATAAATGTGAAGATGGGAATGTGGGTAAATAGTGAGGATGGGAAAGTGGGGAAGAGATAGGAAGAGGAAGACAAGAGGAGAGAGTGAGTTAGTGGGTGTACATGTGTGTGAGAGAGAGGGAGAGAAGAAGATAGTGATATTAAGATGAAAGAAGATAAATGTGAAGAGGGAAATGTGGGTAGATAGTGAGAATGGGAAAGTGGGGAAGAGATAGGAAGAGGGAGACAAGAGGAGAGAGTGAGCAAGTTGGTCTACATGTGTGAGAGATTGAGGGAGAGAAGGAGATGAGTGATAGGGTGAGATATGTAGAAAAGGATAGCTCTAGTCGGAGAGAGAGGTAAAAAGAGAGATTAGTTGAGTGAGAAAGAGATGTCAAAGACAGAGGGGAATATGGAGAAAAAGAGGGAGTGAGGGGAAGAGAGATGTGGGTAGGGAGGCAGAGAGATAGATCTTGAGATGGAATTTTTGAAAGACATATTAAGCAAGGTAAGTAAGGATAGTAGGAGAGGAAGTGAGAGGGACAAAGGTAGATAGATGGGCACTGAGGAGAGAGAGAGGGAGAGAGAGAGGGAGGAGGAGAAAGAGAGAGAGAGAGGGGGAGAGGGAAGGGGAGGAGGAGGGGGCAGCGAGTGAGAGGGAGGAGGAGGCGGAGGAAGGTGAGAGGGAGAGGGAGAGGTAGGGGAGAACGGCGAGAGGTAGGGGAGGACGGGGAGGGGCAGGTGGAGGAGAGAGAGCTTGAGATGGAATTTTTGAAAGACATATTAAGCAAGGTAAGTAAGGATAGTAGGAGAGGAAGTGAGAGGAACAAAGGTAGAGATATGGGCAGTGAGGAGAGAGAGAGAGAGGGGGGGGGTCTGGAGGGGGAGGTGGGAGAGAGGGAGAGGGACGGGGAGGGGGCAGCGAGTGAGAGGCAGGAGGAGGAGGAGGAGGAGGAAGGTGAGAGGGAGAGGGAGAGGGAAGGGGGAGAGAGGGAGAGGTAGGGGAGGAGGTGGAGGGGGAGGGGGAGAGAGGGAGGCGGAGGAGAGAGAGAGGGAGAGGGGGGGGGTGTGGAGGGGAAGGTGGGAGAGAGGGAGAGGGACGGGGAGGGGGCAGCGAGTGAGAGGGAGAGGGAGAGGGAGGGGGGAGAGAGGGAGAGGTAGGGGAGGAGGGGGAGGGGGAGGGGGAGAGAGGGAGGCGGAGGAGAGAGAGAGGGAGAGAGATGGGGAGAGGGGAGAGAGAGGGAGAGGGAGAGGGATGGGGAGAGGTCAGCGAATGAGAGGGAGGATGAGGAGGAGGAAGGTGAGAGGGAGAAGGAGAGGGAGAGGGAGAGAGGAGAGAGGGAGAAGTAGGGGAGGAGGAGAGAGGGAGGGAGAGGGGAGAGAGAGAGAGAGGGGGGTGGGGGCAGGGAGAGAGGGAGAGGGAGGGGGAGAGGGGAGAGAGAGAAGGGGAGTAGGAGGGGGCAGCGAATGAGAGGGAGGGGGAGAGGGGAGAGAGGTGAGAGGGAGAGGGAGGCAGAGAAAGAAGGAGGGAGGGGGAGGAGGAGGGGGAGGTGAGGGGGAGGGAGGCGACAGCGAGTGAGAGGAAGGAGGAGGAGGAGGGAGAGGGAGAGGGGAGAGAGGGAGGAGGAGGTGGAGGAAGGTGAGAGGGAGAGGGAGGGGGAGAGAGGGAGGGGGAGAGGTTGGGGGAGAGGGAGAGGGACGGGGAGAGGGAGAGGGAGGAGGAGGAGGAGGAAGGTGAGAGGGAGAGGGAGGGGGGAGAGAGGGAGAGGTAGGGGAGGAGGTGGAGGGGGATCGGGAGAGAGGTAGGCAGAGGAGAGAGAGAGGGGGGGAGGAGGAGAAAGAGAGAGAGAGAGAGGGGGAGGAGGGAGAGAGGGGGAGAGAGGGAGAGGTAGGGGAGGAGGTGGAGGGGGAAGGTTAGAGGGAGAGGGATAGGGAGAGGGAGGTGGGAGAGAGGGAGAGGTAGGGGAGGAGGTGGAGGGGGAGGGGGAGGCGGAGAGAGGGAGGTAGAGAGAGAAGGAGGGAGGGGGAGGAGGAGGGGGATAAAGGGTGAGGGAGAGTGAGAGGGAGGGGGAGAGGGGAGAGAGAGAAAGGGAGGAGGAGGAGGAGGAGGAGGAAGGTGATAATAACCTTCTTCATGACAGTAACCTTGGTGTGAGGACAATGAGTCTCCAAACAATACAATGATAAGGTGAAAATATATAGGAAAAAAAGTTGGTGACCTTAATGACAATGTTGATCTATATTACAGTGAGAGAATGACGAAATTGTATAACAATGATGATGACAACATAAAATGATATTGAAATAACTCTCTATATATCAAATTGTTCAATTTACAAATGTCATTGTGAACTAACTTTGGTGGGCCCTAAAAGACCTGATATGTTGTCACG
>JAXQQM020064160.1:0-57746 GCA_034641835.2 Pinus albicaulis | reverse complement strand
TAATAAGGGTTTGTGTAGATATATATTAGAAATCACTGTTATTATAACATTTGAAGTCTTTCTTTGCTAATTTATTTATGATCAAGGAATGAAAATCTCATGTATAGAAGGATTCTCAATAAGACTCTAGGGCTTTGCAGCTAACTCACTAGTTTGGACTAAGATGAACCCCGGGAACAAAACCCTATCTAATCATTTCCATTGTAAAAAGTAGATCTAACTCTTGTTAATAATGACACCATGCTAATGTAAGAACTAGGTTGGTGAACAGGTCCAAGATTAAGAGGGAGCTAACCCTTCTTCAAAAGATAAGAATTTTACATCTCCTTGATTAGAGCTGTTACTATTATCTTTATACTTTGCCTATTTTTTTTCTTTCATAGTCTTCTAAGTTCTAACAAAGCCTGCAAGTCAAGAAAAGATGTATCTAAGCTTGATTAGCAATTGGAAGAATTGGAAGAACATGGAAAAGTATAAAGATTGAGGAAAAAATAAGCTGATTAAATGAAAAACAAAAGGAAGGATAAGTTAGATCTTAATGGATACTATACTACTTGAAGTTTGAAAGAAACACTGAAGAAGCTTGTGATCAAGAATAAAAGTTGACCAATATAGGGCAATATCCTATAGCAAGCTTTTGAAGAGTTCTGATATCGTAGTACCTGCAACTGACTGGTTCGATCCAGGAACACATTGATTGAATATATTAATGCTAATAGAGATACTACTGATGATTGGAAGAAAATATTATTTCTTGGAAAAGCATATAACTTCTAAGGCCCACCGGAGGAGAATAAATGTACTCTATATATAAATGTCATCTACAATAATCCTATTCAAGTCCTGCTTAGATGATAAGAGGTAATGGAATACGACAAAATTCCAGGGACTAATAATGGAATAATACAACCAAGCCAACTAGTACAAAGGAAGTTTCAAGATTATAAATCATAATATTCAGTTTGTCAAAAAAAGGAATTTGTCAAGAAAGGAATGTGTTTAAAATGTGCAACAATTATTTCTACTCTGTATCAATTCATTGGTCGATGATTGTTATCCTACAGTTCTTGCAAATAGCTAAATTGTTTTGGAAAATTCTCCTGATATAGACAGATTTGGTGTAGAGATGCTATTTCATTTTTTATAAGTCATTGGTACATTCGAGGATCTCAGAAGAAGATAACATAAGTAACAAGAAGCCAACAAACATTCACAATTAATTATCAAGTTAAGAGAAATCTACCCTAATCTACAAGCATCTTGATTTCTCAACATGGTTTCAGAGCTAGGTTGAAGGAAAGGAAGATTGAAGATAACAGTTTGTTGGCTTATTTGCTTATCCCTGTGGCACCTTAAGCAAAGTATCATACAAATTCTATGACATCCTTTCCTTAAAATATGAATTGAAAGAGGCACAGTACCTCTGTGATTCATGTTGAAGAAAGACATCAATATTCCTGTGAACCGAGCTCATCAATAAAGGAAGGACTGAAATACTTAAGGGCTAGAAAAAGAGACCTATAATACATGCAAAGACTCTATGGCATTATCTCTATAAATCAAGGATGAAATTCATATCTCTGCAAAGACTCTATCGCATTATCTCTGTAAATCAAGGATGAAATTCATATCTCTGTTGTCGACAAAATATTTCGCATAGGTACACATATTTGAGTCTCTATGTTGATTTATGAAGTAAGTTTCCTGTACTAATGTGAATTTCAGAGGCACCTTCTCCTATGATAAGCATACAAGTCATTATCTTTATAATCTACAAAGTACTCAAAGAAAAAGCAAATGGCTTATATGAAATTTGTTAAAAGAAGACAACCTATTGTGACAATAATTTCAGTGGCAATCTGAGCATGACTGTGCACTCCTTTCTGAATCAAAAAAGACCAAGTGTATTCATGATAATTGTATAGTTTGAGTAACCAAAATACTGTAGCTGACATCTATTACTGCTGAGTTCAAAGGCTAGTCTAAAAGTCCAAAATTGCCATAATGATTGAAGCAAGTTTGTTTGGGAAAAAACAAACATCTGAGGTACTATTCTTCGATCAATACAAAAAGGTTCTGTGACACTTCTATGAGGTATCTGAAGCTTACTATAGCAACAAATATTTGAAGATTCAAGGCATCAATGATGACACCAACATGAAATGATACAAGGTCTATCTAACACTATATAAGGCAGCTCGACTCATTTGGGAGACTATCCATCTTTGACATCTAAAAAGACCATCATCTTCGTAATCAATGCAAATCTGTGGCACTGTGAGACGAAGGATAGAAGTGCATTGTGATCTGAAGTTAAAAGAAACCAAAAACATGTGGATCGTCTCTGAGGCATTTAAATGTACAAATGATGAACTTAAAGACATGCAAAACAAGTCTTATCTGTGACATAAAGGACTGAGCATCTCTATACCCTTGTGCAAAATGAATCAAAAGTCTGTGATCTACTCTATGCTACAGGACCAAAAGACTAAGGTACATAGTCTATAGAAGGGACCAAAATCATCACTATGAATAAAATCCAAGATTCTGATCAATTCCAAGTCTGAAGCTGCACTTAATGACAGAATTTACATTTGTGAAAATTCTGAGCATCTCTATGACAAGTAGAACATGTATATTTGTGATCTAAACCATACAAAGACATACAAAACTTCTTGAATCATCAAGAATCAGAGTTTAGTGGCATCCTGTGCGAAAACCTGAGGGATGCTACTTCGTGACAGAATTTATTATGATGATATAAGGCCCATCTCTGTGACACTAGAATATGTAGCAGCATTATATCTCTTCATAAGGACTGTGAGGGTATAGGGAATCCGTGACACAAGTTTGTGAAAATAGCACCCTTCTCATACATAAAAGAAAGACGAATTCAATTCTTGAAGCCGACCAATTTGATATTGAAAGATAAAGGACACTGAAAGCAGCTCAAAGACATCTCTGTGGCTTATAGCTAAGCTTGAAGGACCAATTAGTGAGATCAATGTGAAGACCAAGTTGCAGAACTGTATGGACAGAGAAGTTCGAATTTAGCGTAAGCATATCTTTTGAAGTAGCCCCAAGAAGTTACAACTTACAATATAGTAGTACCATACTCGAAGGCAATAATGGAGAACAGGGGAAGTTAAAAGAGGTACATGTAAACTATGCTCAATGATAATAGTAGTGGCAATCTGAGCATGACTGTGCGCTCCTTTCTGAATCAAAAAGACCAAGTGTATTCATGATATTTGTATAGTTTGAGTACCCAAAATACTGTAGCTGACATCTATTACTGCTGAGTTCAAATGCTAGTCTGAGAGTATGAACAAGTCCAAAATTGCCATAATGATTGAAGCAAGTTTGTTTGGGAAAACACGAATATCTGAGGTACTGTTCTTCGATCAATAAAAAAAGGTTCTGTGACACTTCTATGAGGTATCTGAAGCTTACTATAGCAAAAAATATTTGAAGATTCAAGGCATCAATGATGACACCAACATGAAATGATACAAAGTCTATCTAACACTATATAAGGCAGATCGACACATTTGGGAGACTATCTATCTTTGACATCTAAAAAGACCATCATCTTCGTAATCCATGCAAATCTGTGGCACTGTGAGACGAAGGATAGAAGTGTATTGTGATCTGAAGTTAAAAGAAACCAAAACCATGTGGATCGTCTCTGAGGCATTTAAATGTACAAATGATGAACTTAAAGACATGCAAAACAAGTCTTATCTGTGACATAAAGGACTGAGCATCTCTATACCTTTGTGCAAAATGAATCAAAAGTCTGTGATCTACTCTGTGCTACAGGACCAAAAGACTAAAGTACATAGTCTATAGAAGGGACCAAAATCATCACTGTGAATAAAAGCCAAGATTCTGATCAATTCCAAGTCTGAAGCTACACTTAATGACATAATTTACATTTGTGAAAAGTTTGAGCATCTCTATGACAAGTAGAACATGTATATTTGTGATCTGAACTATACAAAGACATACAAAACTTTTTGAATCATCAAGAATCAGAGTTTAGTGGCATCCTGTGCGAAAACCTGAGGGATGCTACTTCGTGACATAATTTATCATGATGATATAAGGCCCATCTCTGTGACACTAGAATATGTAGCAGCATTATATCTCTTCATAAGGACTATGAGGGTATAGGGAATCCGTGACACAAGTTTGTGAAAATAGCACCCTTGTCGTACATAAAAGAAAGACGAATTCAATTCTTGAAGCCTACCTATTTGATATTGAAAGATAAAGGGCACTGAAAGCAGTTCAAAGATATATCTATGGCTTATAGCTGAGCTTGAAGGACCAATTAGTGAGATCAATGTGAATACCAAGTTGCAGAACTGTATGGATAGAGAAGTTTGAATTTAGCATAAGCATATCTTTTGAAGCAGCCCCAAGAAGTTACAACTTACAATATAGTAGTACCATACTCGAAGGCAATAATGGAGAACAGGGGCAGTTAAAAGAGGTACATGTAAACTATGCTCAATGTCAATAGTAGTAATGCTAAGATAATAATCTCTTGAAAGATAGTAATAAGGGTTTGTGTAGATATATTTTAGAAATCACTATTATTATAACATTTGAAGTCTTTCTTTGCTAATTTATTTATGATCAAGGAATGAAAATCTCATGTATAGAAGGATTCTCAATAAAGACTCTAGGGCTTTGCAGCTAACTCACTAGTTTGGACTAAGATGAACCCCAGGAAAAAAACCCTATCTAATCATTTCCATTGTAAAAATTAGATCTAACTCTTGTTAATAATGACACCATGCTAATGTAAGAACTAGGTTGGTGAACAGGTCCAAGATTAAGAGGGAGCTAACCCTTCTTCAAAAGATAAGCATTTTACATCTCCTTGATTACAACTATTACTATTATCTTTATACTTTGCCTATTTTTTTTCTTTCATAGTCTTCTAAGTTCTAACAAATCCTACAAGTCAAGACAAGATCTATCTAAGCTTGATTAGCAATTGGAAGAATTGGAAGAACATGGAAAAGCATGAAGATTAAGGAGGAAAAAATAAGCTGATTAAATGAAAAACAAAAGGAAGGAGAAGTTAGATCTTAATGGATACTATACTACTTGAAGTTTGAAAGAAACACCAAAGAAGCTTGTGATCAAGAATAAAAGTTGACCAATATAGGGCAATATCCTATAGCAAGCTTTTGAAGAGTTCTGATATCGTAGTACCTGCAGCTGATTGGTTCGATCCAGGAACACATTGATTGAAAATATTGATGCTAATAGAGATACTACTGATGATTGGAAGCAAATATTATTTTTTGGAAAAGCATATAACTTCTAAGGCCCACCGGAGGAGAAGTAATGTACTCTATCTATAAATTTCATCTACAATAATCCTATTCAAGTCCTGCTTAGATGATAAGAGGTAATGGAATAGGACAAAATTCCAGGGACTAATAATGGAATAATACAACCAAGCCAACTAGTACAAAGGAAGTTTCAAGATTATAAATCATAATATTTAGTTTGTCAAAAAAAGGAATTTGTCAAGAAAGGAATGTGTCTAAGAATGGCACTAGGGTTTAAAATGTGCATCAATTATTTCTACTCTGTATCAATTCATTGGTCGATGATTTTTATCCTACAGTTCTTGCAAATAGCTAAATTGTTTTGGAAAATTCTCCTGATATAGACAGATTTGGTGTAGAGATGCTATTTCATTTTTTATAAGTCATTGTGGCATGAAACTAGTTGAGGTTCAAAGGGTTGAACTCTGTATATAAATATGATGGATAAATTATAATCTAGCATATGTTTTTTGTGCAAATAACGACGAGAAATTGTAAACCACTTGTTCCTTAAATGACATTTTTCCAAAACAGTCTGGGATGTTGTGAGTTTATAACAAAGGAAAAAGGGAATTGGACAAGTGAAAATGTTGAGGATGCATTGCAAGTGGGTAGATGATAGAGAGGTGAGTGAATGCCCAGCCCTTCCTATAGTAGTTCTTTGGTCAATATGGATTTCCATGAACAAAGTTATATTCCAAGATATTGTTGTTTCCCCCTCATAGATGCTACACGAGATCGAATATAGTTATGGCAGCCTGCCAGAATATGTTCCTTCACACTTGTTTTCAGGCAGAGCAACTCCAGAGCTGATGAACTGACAAAAAGGAGATGGGGTCTTCTCTCTTACCCACAGGCAGATTGACATCTAATCATGTTCTATTTTGTATATTGCATGTTGGTAACTCCATAAAAGTTTATATATCAATATAGTTCTTGAAGTAATGTTCAAAAGGAATTTTTCTATGATAATAATGGGTAAATGCCCAGCCTATCAGTAGAATCTTTTATAGTCTTTCCTGGGGAAAAGAGCATCCTGGATATTTCAGTCCAAAGTCAACTATGACTATTACAAAATGTACCATTACCTCTTTCTATTGAAATTCAAAAAATTTCAGAAGGAAAAAAAAAAACTACATACTCAATCCAAAATATTTCAATAATTGGTTTCCCCTTGGATTAATGAAATAGTGGAACAAACTCATTAGAATCATTACACATTGAGTACTATTTCAGGAAATAATGTACTGACCTGTAAAGCATCCAGAGAAACAACTGGTTGACTTTCTACTGAGTTGTCCATTTCTTTTTTCTGGTTTTATAGCTTGACCACTACCATGCTCGCCATTATCTGTATGTAAATAATTCTCTTCTGGACTGTCTATGCTGCTCAATAAACGATTTTCACCAAAGATATGGGCAGTAGTCTCACAAGCAAATTTTGTCACCATGGAGAATTTTTCCAAACCATGAATCAAAATCTCATGAGCAGGATCCCTCAAGCGCTCATTTTGAACCCCACCATGTTTCAAACCACCATAAATTTTATCTTGGTAGTTTTGATTGGAAGTATCCGTTGTGTTCTGAATAGAAGGAGCTGGTCCTTCTATATGAAGAGAAGATATGATGTTTGCAACTGGAAGTGCTCCAGGTAGTTCCAAAGATGTTAGACTTCTCTGCAGCTAAACAGCAATCCAGACATTGCAAAATTCAACTTATGACATGGAATTTCCTTTTAGAAAAAATGAATCTCAAGACAAACCAGGGATTAAAACTATAGACACAAAATGAGCTTTAAGGTATAGCCTCAGAAGCTAATTATCTGAAGCAGATCTTGAATGTCATTTACAAGAAATAAATTGGCATCATCAGCAGACCTGAAAAGACAAAATATTGCAGTGACATTTGCTTGGGTCATACCATTGTACTGAACATATTACTATATCAATTTCCATGACTGAACTATGAATTTAATAAGAGAATATAGTCAGAAAATGTTGCAAACATGATCAACTTCCTAGGCTACTTAATTTACAACCATATTCAAACAGTGCTAATATATGTCTGCATTTTTCATTGATCTAAAACATTGAACAACATATTCATGATTTTGTGCATACCAAGGTTGCTTGGGAGCAGGAGCAGGAGTGGGAAGCGGGAGCAGGAAGTGGGAGCAGAAGCGGAAGCGGGGAGCGACATTTTCAAAAGCTCCCAGGTTGGTAGCGAATTTTTATATATTTTGATGCATATATGTCAACAAAAGTATGTAGAATGATGAATTAGATATAAAAAGCATAAAAACATGAGGAAGAGAGCTAGCACTTTTCTTTTGGAGAACTTTCTAATCATATATACATTTGACAAATGAACAAGAAGGGCTACTTCATACATGACACTAATTCTTTTGACTCTAAATGACCAATCCTAATGCTCTCAAGTGAGAGCCAACTGAAAATAAAATCACTTGCTCATGAAACCCATGAGGCAAGGCTTTATAATAATTTTATTATTATTATTAAAAAAAAATTGTCAAAAAACTAAATTACACCATTACAATCATAAATATATACATGCCAAACACTTATGCTGAAAAGCAAGATTGCTGGAAGTCCCTACAAGACCTCAAGCACATAGAGTATGGCACGAATTGCATTCTAGGGGGAGATTTCAATACAGTTCTAAAACAGGACAAAAAGAGAAGAGGGACAGTGGTAAGAGAAATTCACCAGAAAGACTTAGAAGACCTACTAATGCAATCTAATCTCTTTGATGTGAAGTCGAGCAAATTTAAATACACATGGAACAATAAGAGGGTGGGACCGGGGCACATAGCAGCAAGGTTAGACAGGGTTTTAGCTTCAGATATTCTGCTATCAACGTCCTTCACTATAACTTCAGAGATCCAACCATGGTGTGGATCGGACCACTGACCGATCACGCTTCTTGTTTCTCCTCCAGTAAACTATGTGGCAATCCCATTCAAATTCTCTCCATTATGGATTGAATCAGTTGGATTTTCTGAAATAATCGCTACATCCTGGGCTCAGTGGGTAAATGGCAGCCCTATAACCATATGGGAAAGGAAATTTAAAAGGTTAAAAGCGGACATCAAAGAATGGCTCAAAACATATAATGCAAATCTATCCCTAAATGTCAAAACAGCAGAACAAATCTTTCAAAAAAGCAGGCTCAAATAGAAAACAATGAAGTGGAGAAGGTGGACTTCCAAGAAGAAATAAAAATGTTCCAAACATACCACGCAAGCCTGAGACAAGAGGAAGATATGTGGCAGCTCAAATTTCGCAATAGCTGGCTCAGCTCTGGAGACAGGAATACAAAATAATTTCACAAGCAAGCAAAATTTCGAGAGATCAAAAATGGCATTACCCAAATTCAGCATGGATCTCAAACTCTCGATTCTTTTCATGAGATTAAGGCCGATGCAATAGATCACTTCTCTGCCCTGTAACATGATGACCAACCGTCAGCCCCCATTAGTGAAGCCTTCTTCTTGGACTTGATGCCTTCTTTGGTGACTACTGAAGCCAATGAAATCCTTGCTGCTCTTCCTGATCCTCAAGAAATTCAAAACGCAGTCTTTTCCTTTTCTCCAGATAAGGCCCCTAGGCTTGATGGCTTCACTGGTAGGTTTTATCAAACCTATTGGCATCTAATAAAAAGAGATTTATGCCGAATGATCGAGTATTCCCTAAAGATATCATACATCGGCAGTGGAATAAATTCAGCCTTTTTAGCCCTGATACCAAAAGAAAAAAATCCATCCTCTTTCTCGAGATTTAGGCCAATTTTCCTCTGTAACTTCTCTTATAAAATTACTACCAAAATCATAGCCCTTAGACTAAAAGTCCTCCTGCCTCTCCTCATCTCTCCTAATCAAGGCAGCTTCGTCTCAGGAAGACAAATCTATGACACAATACAATCTTAATCCAGGAAGCCATTGACTCAAGTTGGAGACGTGAGGAGCAAGGAATGGTCATTAAACTGGATATGGCCAATGCATTTGATAGGGTTCAGCATAAATTCCTCCTCGAAATAATGAAGATGGGATTTAAAGAGACCTTCATCGGATGGATAAAGAAATGCATTGCCAGGCCCTGGATCTCTCCTCTGATTAATGGTAGGGGGGATGGGTTCTTCCAAGCTTCAAGAGGTCTCCGACAAGGGTGCCCCCTCTCGCCATTTTTATATATATTGGTCGGAGAGGCTCTTAGTCGCAACCTTGAAGCAGAAAGGATCTCTCATCACATCCCGAGAATCAGATTCAAAGAAGGAATCAAAGCATAAATCACGGGAAATTTGCTGATGATACAACTCTTCTAGGTGGGGCCTCTCTAGTCATAACTAGAAGATTCAAGTCTTACTTGCACAAATTCCAAGAAGCATCTGGAGGGAAAACAAGTGATGCCAAATGTAGAATATATGCATGGAATATCTCCATTAGAAAGGCCAATAAAATAGAAGAAATATTGGGATTTAAGGTAGAAATAGACTAGAAGGAATTTAAATACTTAGGAGTCCCAATTTTCTTGAAAAGGACCAGTCCTAAGGCCTGGCAAGGCATGATTGACAACATGAAACAAAAAATAACCAATTGGGGAGGGATTTGGTTAAATCCAGCAGGTCGTCTCATTCTTATCAAATCAATGTTATCTTCTCTCCCTTTATAACAGTTCGCGGTCCTCCAGGCTCCGAGGTATGTCCTGCAACAACTTGGCAGTTTTATAAGGAAGTTCTTATGGGAAGGAGGGAAACAAACAACAAGAAAATATCACATGGTAAACTGGAAGACTGTTACATCACCTAGGCAACATGGAGGACTAGGAATTTGAGACCCAAGATTAACTAACCCAGCAATTGGGGACAAATTATGGTGGGGTCTAGTCATAAAACTCGAAGAATGGTGGGCCCAAGTAATAAGAGGAAAGTATTTCAAGCAACAAGAACAGGAAAACGGGTATATTCCAACCACTCAAGGCTCCCCAATTTGGCATATTCTTCTATCCTCATCTCCTTTAATTACTCAAAACATCAATAGAATTCTTGGAAATGGTTTGACAGTTAAAATTTGGGAAGACAAAATAATGAATAACGCTCCACTAGCAGATTTGGAACAGCTGAAACCCCTCTGAGATCACTTCAAGTCGATCAGAATTACAACCTTGTCACAAATCTCAGTGTGGGATGAAAAGAGGAAATGGGAAGGGTGGCTTTTGTCGGATCTCCCCGAAGAGCTAAATGAGCAAAAAAAAGAACTCCTAAATCTTCTAGAGGGATGTTCTCCAATAGCGAGAGATAAACCAGACAAATGGTGCTAGAAGAACACAAGATACTCAGTCAAAGAAGGCTACACACATCTCCTCTTTGAGGAACAGGTTCCCCCTAAAAGTGGGATATGGAATCGGATCTGGATGCCAAATGCTATACCCAAAGTAAATTACTTCATCTGGCAGCTAAACCACAAGAAAATTCTCTCACAGGACAACATAAGGAAAAGAGGTATAAGCGAGCTAACCAAATGCCCTCTTTGTGAACCAAGTTTTCGACTGCAAATCCGACAGTACTCTGACCTGGTTACCCTAGCCAAGTTTTCAACAGTGGTCCCGATCAATATTTTCAAATATATAAAACTATTTATAGGGTTTCGATAAATCTAAAAGAGGGCTTTCCTTGGTGAAATGTTTGATGAAAAGCTTAAAGCAATTTTGACAATATTACACTCGCCACAAGTGTACTATATCCTTTCTTTCGACACATCCGCCCATGAGGATCTGATTGCCGCCACCTTACGTGATGAAAAGGAGCGGCTGCGAAAGACTCTCCAGGATGGACAAAGGGTGGACTTTGATCCTAACCCTAATCATGTACCGGAACATACTTCCAACAAGCTCCAAAATGAGAAGAGGCAGGGTTTTTCTTCGCACAGGAATGAGGCAAACTCTGAATCACAGTCGGGTTTATACAGGAGGAAGATTCATTACAAGGACCGTTGCTATAAACCTGCATCTAATGTCAAACAAGTAATTTTGGAACATAACGACCTCTGGGACAAAGTTGCAAGCTTGCAAAAGTGGGCACTGATAGGAAGATGGCTGTACCCAGAGGATTTAATTTTTGATCTACCAGAGTGGGTAAAAACCTTCTGGTGTCCAATTCTGGGATACATTCCTAAAGTAAGTAAAATGATGCGGCACTGGTTCAGCGAGCATTTTCTGCATGAGGAAGATTGTAGGAAGATTATGACTCGAACTTGGGTCTGGGGCAGGAGTTTCATGCAGCTCCTCCCATGGTTTTTGGGTTTCAATCCTGTAAATGATGCCCCAAAGAGTAAACTAATTTGGGTCAAATTACCAGGCTTACCCCTGGATTTCTGGACCTTGAAAACACTTCGGGCTATTGGAAATTCCATTGGAACGACCAAAATCCTAGATGTATTGGTACTGCGGACAAGCAGATTGCTTGGATTTTAGTTGAAGTTTCATTCCAAGGTGGGTTGTCGAGTGATGTTGATTTAATTTGGGGACAACGAATACACTGACAGAGACTAGACTACTAGGGTGTGCCATTCCGCTATCTCATATGTCACCATACTAGTCACTTGCAAAGAATCTATCCTATGCGACAATGGAGGAGAGGACGCCGCAAAGACATGTCTTTTGGTCGCCAACATGGAAATAAGTCAGCTCATGCATCTGGGTCTGACTCGGGTAAGTCAATTCCCCCCTCTTATAACAGTGTCAGATCTTACTCTTTGGATTTACCTTTGTTAATTATACGTACTGCAAAAGCCCCATGTTTACTTGAAAAAATAGGTTCCCCTCGCTACAATCAAGAATTCTCTCCAATTTCCCACGAGTCAACCTCGCCACACTCTAATAAACCAATAGATGACCCCCAAGGAACTGTCTATACGGGCAATCCTACCTTATCACCATGTCCACATCCCTCTGAACCGCTAGTGGTTTCACCATCGATGCCCCCCCTGGAATGGGCTTCTCCATTATCTTCTCATGAACCTGATCCCCCACAATGCCCAGATTCCCCGCGGAATACTGTGGGTAGTGATTTAGATGCGCTTCTAGGAAACCCAATGCTAGATATGGCTGCACTTACTATCTTTGATAAAGGACTTTCAAAACCCTTTCCTCATATATCTCCTGAGTCAACTTCAAACATCACTGTCAGGAAGACTAATAAAAAGGGATCAAGGCATTTTCGTGGTCGACTCAGGACAAAATCATTATTTCAAGGGGATCTGCATGATTTGCATGATGTTCCTATTACTACAATTGGTGATATTCGGGGCCTTAGAGAAGGCAGCCCCAATGAAGTACCTAAATGATGACTATGGTATCTCTTAATGTAAGAGGGTTGGGCGGACCCTCTAAAAATCTTCGCCTTTGCCAGATGTTCTCAGAAATAAATCCATCAATGGTATTTCTCCAGGAAACTCTTTGTAATCGGATTGTTGCTATTGAGACCATTTTAAGCATACGCTCGAGTTGGCATGCAATGGGAGTGGATGCAGTGGGTTGGGCGGGTGGAATGTTGGCCACTTGGGACCCTTTAGTGTACATTCTAAAGGCCTATAAATTCTTTGGAGGTATTTTTCTATACGGTAATATAAGAGGGGTCTCGGAGCTAAGAGACATCGACAGTAAGATTGCTCAGATTTATATGGACATGACGATCGCTCCACCTGACTCTCTATCCTATGCCACTCTTGAGAAGTTGGAGCCTCACAAGCTTAAGATTTTAAAAATACAGGAAACTACATGGAAATTAAAAAGCAGAGTTCAATGGTTGCAGGAAGGCGATCTGAATACAAGGTTTTTCCATAACTTTGCAAATCGCCACCGGAACATGAATTCAATTTAGAGAATAAAGGCTGCAGATGGCTCTATGAAACATAAAACGTAGGACATACAGGTTGAAGCGCTCAATTATTTTACTGATTTTTATAAATTTGACCATGAAATTGATCATCAAAGCCAAGCTTGGGTACTACAACATATGCCCTCCATGTTAGACCTAGATGCAAACAATGTTATGGAGGTGGAGATATCTAAGGAGTTAGAAGCTGCATTAAAATATTTTGCACATGACAAAAGTCCTAGGCCGAATGGATGGCCAGCTGAATTTTATTTACACTTCTATGATATGCTGGAGTACGAGCTGCTTATGGTTGTGGAACAGATTAGAATTCTAGGTTTTGTTCCTGGCGATATAAATTTGACCTTCTTGACAATCATTCCTAAGTCATCAAATCCTGAACAGTTCTTAGATTTTAGGCCTATTGCACTATGTAATGTTGTGTACAAAATCACCTCTAAAATTATTGCAAATAGGATTTAGGGGATCCTATCAACATACATTTCTAAGTAACAATTCGGGTTTTTAAGTGGCAGGTCTATACACAATGCCATTGCTATAGCATAGGAGGCTTTACACTCCATTCATGAAAACAAAACTGAGGCTCTAATTATGAAGATCGACATCCATAAGGCATATGATTCTGCAGATTGGTCTTTCATTAGGCTAATTCTCCTAAATATTGGGCTACCTATTCAGTCTATTAGATGGATAATGGCGTGCATAACTTCAGTAAGATATGATGTTCTCATTAATGGACTACCGACTGACTTTTTCTTGGCCGAAAGAGGGCTTCGACAGGGCTGTGCTGTATCCCCGCTCATATTCATCCTTATTATGGATTGCTTCAGGAACCTCATGAAGATGGTAAAGGAAAAGGGTTACTTTGATGGACTGGCTTTCTCTCCTATGGTATGTGTCACACACTCATTATTTGTTGATGATTTGTTGGTCATTGGTAAACTTATTAGGAACCAATGGTTTTATCTACACTAAATTCTCAATCACTTTGGAGCTGCTTCTGGTTTATGCATTAAAAAAGGTAAATCTCTCCTTCTGTATGATTCGGGAGATGTGGAGGAAATTAAGTTTATTTTTGAGTTTATAGGGACTGGCATAAGTCATATAATGTTGGGCATAACATATCTCGGATTTAGACTCAAACCTTGTTCATACAATAGCAATGATTGGACTTGGCTGATCGAGAAATTTAAAAACAAGATACACAAATGGACGAGTAGGTTCCTTTCACTGGATGGTAGATATATCTTCATACAAGTTGTCTTATCTCAATATGTAGTCTATTGGTCTAACTTGTACTTTCTCCCGGCAATCACTGTTAACAAAATTAATTCCATTATTGCAATTTTTTTGTGGGGAGGTTCCTCGGATCACACTAAAATCCATATCTGTAAATTGGAGGCAATCTCTATCCCGAAAATATCTGGCAGTTGGGGTCTATTAAATCTCATACTTTTCTCAAATGCGCTGCTGGTAAAATATTTATGGTGTGCTCTGAAGGGTGACGGATTATTGTCTAAAATAATTACACACAAATATTTTGAGGGTGATTCTATTCGATCTATATACTTGGGTTGTGTAAGGTCTATAAAAAAGGCTTTAGCCATCTAGTGCAGTTTCCAAAGAGTGATGCACATCTTGGGACAAAGACTGGTTTGGGAGTTCGACAACGGCAAAAATATTCTAATTGGAGTCGACCGAATGCTCGCGTCTGAAAATGTAATTCTCTTTGATTCACACCTACTTCACAGACTTCATCACAATGGAATTCTCTCTCTCTTTGATCTTATATACCGCTGGAACCTCGGGGCTCCCATATGGAAATCTGCAGAGATGCTGGGGTTACAGGGTAGTGAAGCACATAGCTGGGAATGCCATAAAGCTCTTCTACAGGCGACGGGATTATCTTTCAGAGGGGAAGGTGAAATTATGGTTTGGAATGGAAAATTCAAGGGTGCGGGATTACTTGTTAAGGATGAGTATGAAAATCAAATTGCTAAAATGACTCCCGACCCTACGTTGTCTCCTTTTTATATTGCATGGAATCTTAAAATCCCTACAAAGATAATATTATTTGCATGGTTATTGTGGAAAAACAGAGTACTAACTTGGGAGGTATTATGAAAACGGGGATTTTATGGTCCTGGAAGATGTCCATTTTGTCTCCAACATGAAGAGGCTACTTCTCATCTTTTCTTCACATGTACCTTCTCTCCTTCTATTTGGCATCATTTTGCTGGCCTTAAGGTGACCCTTCTTGGCATCCTTCTGACTGTATTCAAGTTATCAAATATTGGGTTGTTGTAAGTTTCTCTTACAAATCTTTACCCTTTTATGTGTTTTGGGAAATCTGGAATGCTCGGAATTGTTGGATTTTCAAAGGGGTTCCCCCACAACACTCCAAGATTACAGGGAATATTTCTTTATGGATTAATGATCGTCCTTGTATCCCACCTACTATTAAGGATCTTTCTAAGAGAATCCAGCCTGACCATATTGAGCTCCCGACTTTATATTTTGATGGTGCAAATAAGGATGGCCTATATGGCTGTGGGGCTTGGATAAAGCTTGAAAACAAGGACCGATATCACATGTTTTGGAATGGAGGTGTTGGCTCAAACAATAAGGCGGAAATTATGGAGTTATGGAGTGGGATATTGATTGCTTATCATCTAAATCTCCCTTCAATTCACATATATGGAGACTCGAAGTACACCATTGATGGGATCAGCGGCAGATGTGGAATGCAATGCAGCAATAGCGTTGGTTGGGTACAGTGGATCAAGTATCTATTAGGAAAGTTTCAAGCCTACACTATTCAACACATACATATGGAGAAAAATACGTGTGTTGACCTTCTCTCCAAAAGAGGGCTGGAGTCCACATATGGTGCTATTCAGATCATGCATTACAGGGCTTCCACTCTGTTGGACTCTCAATATTTTCCTCTGCCATAATCTACATCAAACGAGCCTGATCTTCTCAAGCAACCTAGAATACATTTGCAAGCAAGCGGGATATCCTTTTTTCTTATGCTGCTTTTATAGGCTATATCTTCATTGTACATACCAGATTCTTTTCTGTTTTTTTCCTTTCTCCATATTCTCCTTTATGTTGTTTTCAATCAGATGATGTTCCCACTGACCCTTGGTATGTATCTAGGCTCAGTGATGTTCTATTCAGTTACATATTAGCTGGGTTTTCTGTGGTTGGTATGCGAAGTTTTTATGTGTCTTTATGGCCTTTGTACTGTTCTTATAATGGATTTGGTTTGCCTCTTCATGGGGTTCATGTATTGTCTGCTATCTGGCATATGCTAGAATGGTATGTCTAATGTGCTGGAAAATGATATTTGATCAACGAATATGAACTATTATATATAACAGTGTTTTTTTCGTCCTGATAAAAAAAAAGGTCGAATCAAAATATTTAGCACACAGGGGTTTCAATCAATGTTGCGGAACTGCGAATTTTTCCTTCTAGGATTATAACCACGATATAATACCTTCAATTCCGCTTAGGGTTTCAGACATATTTATGTCTTTGTTGTGATCACACTTCAAATTCGCTCAAGTCCTCCACTTCCACGTTAAGCTACAGAGTATTTCTAGTTACATGATATACACAACTCTTTCACCAGTGCGGCAAGGCTTCGAATCTTACAGAGAAGAGTAAGAAGCATACTAAGTCTGCCATTACCCTAAATTTTGAAAGCTTTGGCACTTACATGGAAAGCTTCAAAAAATTTCATTGAAAAACAATTTTACATGCGATGTTCATATAAAATAAAACGGTTTCACTGAAATGGGTTGAATACTAACTCTCACTTGATTCATGGAGGTAACAAAAAACCAGGTAGTTCATCTCGCAGGAAGTGATCGTGATCGTGGCCATCCACTCCTCTTCTTATTAGCACACTTGAACCCCTCGGTGTAATGGAGCTAATGGAGCTTTCCGTGGTAGTCTTGGGATAGAAATTACCCTGGGATTCCAATTTCTTGAGTTCAACCAGTGTATCAAATCATAGTTGGATAGCATGGACGTGCCCTTCCTCCTTCATTGGACAAACCCTGCAACGCAAGGGAGGGAAATAGGCGAGGGAAACTAAAAGTTTTGATATTTGAAAAACAAAAGTTGATATTCCAAAAATTTTGATATTAGGAAAAGTTGTTTCCTACTACTAAATTTTTGATTATGGTATGGTGGTTGATTATGGTATGGTGGTGTAAAACTTTGCATAAAGTAATAAAGTAATGGATTACAATGGGGTTGAAAAAAATCAGAGTTCAAAAGACTAAATGGCTATGAAGGACATAAAAGCCAAAAATTAAGTTGAATAAGTTTTGAGGAAGTAGAGATAATTAATGAGTGGTGGTTGAACTTGATGTGAGCAAATGAAGAAGGCAATGAGGATTTGCAAAAGTAGATTAACTAGGAAGAGAGTAGTGAAGTGAGGATGAGAGAGTGGGAGAATTTCAATGAGAAAGGTGAGTTGGTGAACGGATGGTTGTGAAACAAAGGGTTGATGATAAAATATAGCTCAATAAAGAGTGGTAGTCAATGCATCTCAATGAGGTCTAATGAACACATTGGAGTGAGGTTACGAGAGATATGTGATTACAAAGTAGCAGGTTGGATGCAATGTAGGATGAGATTGCGAATGAGAAAGAATCAAATGAACTAATGGGAAACCATATCCTAAGGCCAACAAAGGATGAGAACCTAGTAGTGGGCATGGCACTAAACAATAGCAAAGCTGGCCTTATACCAACCCCGCCCCTTATGCTTCTTAAATACAAATAGGTAACACTACACTAGTGTGTTAATAATGGTTCAAGTCCACCTCGTAGTCATCTTACTTATGGAGGAAAAATAACAATTAGAGGAAGTAGTATTAACAATAGTGCAAGTTTGAATATTAAGAGTAGCACACTTGGGAGTTTTAGTTATTTAGAGAAAAAAAACAAGAGTTTCATGAATTTTAGTACCTATGATGCTTTGAATTATAACCTAGGAGCATGTAAGAGAAATAATATTAGAGTGATGTACTACTTAAAAAATTTAGTCATATGTAAATGCTTTGGAAAAAAAAACATAATGATCCACGTACCTTGATATAAAAAAAAACCTTAAAAATGTCACTTTTAAAATCTCTTATGTAGTTACCTCATGTCATTCGGGTAGATATCACAATTACTTATGTAAGTAATCATGCGATCATATTTTTCATTATCTTAAAGGAACTCTTTCTAGACATGCACCCCATCAAGCATAAATCATCCTAACATATACATTTGAAGTAATATAAATCATCCTATGACTATCCTCGAAAGAATTCTCACCCATAGCCTTGGTGATGGTGTAAGGCTCGTATCAAAATGGTATGAGCTTCTTCTAGGAGTTTGTCAATTGCTCTTTATGCAAGTCCAACCATAACTCATCATCAACCTAAAACTTATGTGGATCTGAATGGATTGTGTATCTACTTGTACTTGGAGTTCGCAACTTTCTATAAAATATCATGAACTCGTTATCCTCAACTAGTGTGCCATACTTGGTGGGTGTGACCCAACAAATAATTCGTCTATCCTCGAAGGTGCCGTTATAAGCTTCTAGTTGTATTTAAGAATATTTCTTATTGGTGTACCACAATCTAGCTTTGCAATCCTAGTGCTGCTCAACTTCTCAAGGCTGAGGTGAGACCAACTCGGACAAACTAGGTAATCTAACACTCTTGAGAATTTTTTTTTTCCAATAACCCAAGATTCTCCCCCAACTTGTCAAACTTCCCCTTTGTTAGGAGCTTTGTCAAACTATTAACCATATGCAACTTTGTTAGAATGTGGTCCAACACTACTAACTCCCTAATGAACTTGGAATCTTAGGAAATTGTATTGAATATCGATGTGTTTGAAATGGTCATGACACATTGGATTTTCATAGAGCTTGATGTAACTTTTATTCTCACAAGAGACAATATTGGGCTTCAACAACTGATTGGTTGACTCTACAATCAAGTTGCAAATCTAGATAGCTTCATAATAAGTATATGAAACTTCCATATACTTTGCTTCAGTGGAACTGAATGCAATTGTTGCTTTCTTCTTGTTGATTTAATAAAAATTATTTATAAAATGATAATAATGATGTTTAAAATGAGACTTATGATGGTCTATTTATACACATTGATTGTTCACGAGGTGTAGGGGTATGTTTATAACATCACTGCCCTTGAAAGCTTTGTCTTGAAAGCACAGTAATTAGAATTTTCTTTAGTTAAGCACATTTTTGTGGTGGAATGAAGTTTATCAGATATCTATTTATACTTTGTAGAGGTTTGAATTTGTTTGTCCTTTGAGTGTTGGTGAGGTTTCTTTGTATTTTTTGCATCATAGTCTAAATTCTTTGACGTGATTATTTAACATGAAAGCTTTATGCTTATTGGCAATATATTTGAAATACCTGCATGATCAAGAAACTGTTATGGTTAATTAAATTACTAATTAGGTACTACAGAAAGAGGATGATGTTGAGAGGGCTTGCTTGGGTGACTCTGGGAGCAACCCGGAGGTGGTCAGACAAAGCTCTTCTAAGTCACAAATCTGAAGAGAAAAAACTGGTGATGTATATGTGGTTGCTCAACTTGGGCTGTATGGAAAATCTTGGCTGAGAGTGTTTACCTTTCCGTGTCTTCATGAAAGTAGGTTGTCTGGTCACAGAATAAGATCACTACATGTAGGTGATGGTTCTGTAGTAAGTTCTCAGCCTTATCTTCAGAATGGCTAACAGAGAGGATCGGGTTTGAATACAGGATATAATTCAATTGCTCTTTATGCAAGTCCAACCATAACTCGTCATCAACTTGAAACTTATGTGGATCTGAATGGATTGTGTATCTACTTGTACTTGGAGTTCGCAACTTTCTATAAAATGTCATGAACTCGTTATTGAATTTGTTAGATAAATTTCTCAAAATTGGTATCGTTGCTTACCTTGTTCCAAGTTTGGGAGTTATCTTCATGTGTTATTCCATGAATATAGCTACATCAATTTGTGTCAATTTTTTGGGACCCCCGAGCACACCTGAAAAGACTTGTGGGCAATAGAAATATGAAGAGTTATGTCAAATTTTTGTTGAAAATATGGAAGGCTTTCAACATGTGTATGTGGATCCTCACAATTGTATACTCTAAGTACATCTACAATAATCATATGGGTACTTTTTATTTATCAATCTAGGGATGGAAGGCAGTGGATTTGGTCAAGCTTGATGTCTGTCATGGACCAGAGGTTAAACCAGAAAATACTGAGGAACCTACTATCCCTATCAAGAAATATCGTCTTTGGCAACCCAAAATGAAGCAAAATATGCTCGAAGAAGAGCTTATGAGTGGATTTTGTTTCAACAACCTTCTTATGGGGTGCCAAAATTCACGTCCAAAGGAAGTGATCAAAAACAACAAAAAAACCCAGATGATGTTGAGAGGGCTTGCCTGGGTGACTCTGGGAGCAACCCGGAGGTGGTCAGACAAAGCTCTTCTAAGTTACAAATCTGAAGAGAAAAAACTGGTGATGTATATGTGGTTGCTCAACCTGGGCTGTATGGAAAATCTTGGCAGAGAGTGTTTACCTTTCCATGTCTTCACGAAAGTAGGTTGTCTGGTCATAGAATAACATCACTACATGTAGGTGATGGTTCTATAGTAAGTTCTCGGCCTTATCTTCAGAATGGTTAACAGAGAGGATCAGGTTTGAATACAGGATATAATTTAATGAATTTGGAGATTTAGAGTTGAAGAAAAAATTTTGGTGATGTTTGGATGGGTGCTAATTTGTAGGGTTTTCCATTTTTATAATTTTCTTTGTTGTGCTTTCTACCATGCTACCTATTTGCTTACCTGTTTCCCTAGCATTTTAACTTTTTCGATGTCTATCTCTCTATTGTTTCTTGCCCCATTTGAAATGTCATCCTTATTTGGTAGGTTTTTTCTTCAATATAGTGTGAATATTTTTCCATCACACAACTTCTGTGGGGTTTGTCTACGCAAATAGCTTGTAAGGCCCATTCATCAGGGTATTTGATGAAATGAAATGATTATCGATGATCACCAACTAATGGTACCTGCAGAGATTTACTCTAACAATTCTACATTTTTCCTGTGCCAACAATTATACAACATTTTAACCTCGTGAACTAGTCTCCTCTGTTCTCTTAGATGATTCTATAAGAACTTATTGTTGTTGTCAAAGATTTTACTCTCTAGTCCCATTGAGCTATTTCAGTTATTTGTGGACATTGATATATTTTCATTTCATTTCTTCAATTTTTATGGTTGTAATGCATTACCTTTGGCCGGTGCTTTCTTTCTTACCTATGTTTTTTCTGCTTAAGCATTCTAGCCAGCCAGAGCAACATGGGTAGTAGGAGCCACACAATCCAGCCAGAGCCTAGCAGGGGCAGTGCAGAGGCAGCAGGAGCCATGCAGGGCTGACGCAAGCCCAGTCAGGGCAGCGCAGGGGCAGTGTAATCCCTTCAAGTGTGACGCATGCCCTCACTGAGAAGCGCAGATTCCAACGTAGGCTAGTAAGGCTGGCGTAGAGGGATTCAGAGCAGCATATTACTACCATTTTTATTTCTCTGTTGGGTGAACTAGTTTTGGTTCCCAAGATTGTTGTACTTAGATTTTTCATAATAATGAAAACCCTCCAGAGCTAGCTACACCATTTTTCCCACATTGGGTTTTTTCTGGGGATAGTTTTCCAGAAAATCCATGTGTCACTTTGTCTATGAGCATGTTATTCAGTATTTTATCTGTATGTGTAGGTTGCTAGTTGTATTTACTATTTACTTCACTAATTTATTGAATATTTCAGAAATTAACTTGTAACTTAATTCAAGTAGGAGAATTAAATCAAGATACTGCAATAGGGTTTCTTAGATTAAGAAATTTTCACATTCCCTAGGTCTAGCCCCATTAGGTCACCTAGGGCAACAATTTCCCAGGAATCTAGCTAGAGGAAAACTTCTATCTCCTAGAGGCAGCTGCGTTGATGGGTGCCCTCACTCTCCTCGTAACTTGGGCCAATTCCTATGGTGGAATCTCCGGACACCTCAAGCCCTAGCTCTAGGATCAAGTTTTGCCTAGGTGTTCCCAAGGATAGAACCTACTAGGATCAATTTGACCTATCGAAGTAAAAACACTTGTCTGATCCTTTCCCATATTCACCTTGTCCAGGATAGGAACATCATTGGTTGCTAAATTCCATCCCCGAACCTGGGCTGGGTCCACTTGGCCCCGTGTGGTCCCATTTGGTGTCAAAGGCCTTTCATCAAGGACCATTTGGGAATCCAAGTTCCCAAATGATTTTAGGGATTGAGAACTTCCTTCATAAGTCTTATTCTTCTCCCTCAACCCTTCAATCCCCCTCCTCTCTCCCTAGAAGATAATTCCCTTGCTTAAAAGGAAAGCAAGTCCCACTCTTTATTTTATCTTAGAGAAAGGGTTTCGAGGGTCACTTCCCACCTATTCATTGACCTATACTCTACAAGTGACTTCCTAAACTACCAGGACTCCACCCATCAGTGAAAGTCCGTGAAGAGAAAGGATCCTTAGCTATGGTGACAATGGGCTAAGCCTCCATCGTTTCCCTTATCCTAGTAGTTGCCCTCTTAGGAACCCCTTTTAGATCCACTACTAGTTTGAGTGGTAACATGTTGTTCACAATTCCATTTGTGAACAACTCTTTGGTATGCCCACTTTTTCCATACTACAGCTCTAAGATGAGAAGTCCAGGGCTATGGAGGCTGCCCTTCTTCTCACTGAATCAATCCTCTACAATATAGTGAACTAGGGCTAGTTGGTTGGCCCACTTGAATGTTACTTTAGTCCTTCAAAGTCTGCACATCCTTAGGCCCTATACACCTTCCCTTCTACCAATTTTGTTGTCCTTCACCAGAACAAGAGTCGGGGCTCTTCTTTGACAGTAACCTAACAACCCTCCAACTGTACTTGGCCTACCATCAATCTACCCAACCACAGTCAATTCTTTTTACTGATCTAGGGCCCACAATATTGTCTTCATCTAGGGCTCTTCAAATCTACCACCTAACAATGGTTTGAGTCCTCTCAAGATCACTATTCTTGTGTATCGACAATTTGATCTTTGTTTTCCAATCTATGAACAAATATGAACTACTCCTCTTATCATACTTCTAACAATCTGTAGATGACTAAACTAGGGTCAAAAATCAACCATTAACAGTCCATTTACCAATTTTTATAGGTTTCTTCGGATCTTTGTCTAAATCTCTATGGAAAGTCCACCAAAATCAACTCCTCTGCATGTCAATCCATTCTTCACACAACACATTTCTTCTGCATGCTCAATCTTCTGCTCAAGTTCCACCCTCCTTTGGATCTTTTGTCTCCACACATACTGAATCTGCAAACCATCTTCCAGATCTGTGGTCTTTATTGCATAAATAAACCTCGCTCTAAGGGTCACAACCCATCTTCTTTTATGCAAATTTTCCATAGTCTTAGGGTCATACCTTATGAACTAAACATCCTAGGAAACTGTCCTAACTAGGGCATTATACTTATGTACTTCTAATTGTTGTAGAACAAACCCTATCCACACATAGAAAAAACACGACTCTTTCCTCCATAAGGGACTTGACCTAGCTCTTATGGATCCATAGATTCTGGGCATTTCTTTGAATGAATCTTGACATGAACTTCAAATCTCAATGTCGACCCTCAAACCAGGGTTAACTTAGTCAATATTACGCCTGCGTCGATTTCTGTTATGGCTCTAAATTACAGTGCAAGCCCTCCTCCATTTATGTTGGTCTTTATAACAGACCTTGCGGCCTACTAACCACCATAAGGCAAGATGGTATCTACCCTCTCTTCTATTTCATGTAGAAAATATAACCAACGAGATTCAATCTAATCTTTTAATCATGTACTAAAACAAGATACTGAATCCTTCCTACAATTTTTGGAAACAAAACACAATTGCACAATCACATATAAGTAAGAGAAAAAAGTTGTCAATCACACAACACAAGATGTATCTCGGGAATAAATTGCTCAAAACCCTCTATCTCTATCTTGTATTAAGTCAAGGAATCATGAAACAATATAATGCTTAATCTCTCTTGAGATTCTCCAGCACTCTGCCAATTGTCTCCTGCTGATCTAGGAAAAATCGGTCTAGTACTTAGCTAATTCTCAGCCTTCCTTTAGCGTGCCTTGCTCATGCAATTCAAATGGAATTATCTCCATATTAATTAGGAAAATCAACCTTCTTGATTTTGCAATCCATCATGGCATCCCAATGACTTTACAATTTCACATGGGAAATTTTCTATAAATACAACTGATAGTTATCTTCCTCTGAACTGTGTTACAATAAGGATAAAGGGTCTTTTTATTATTTAAAATAAGATAAAACCCTAAACAACCAAAACCCTAAGCTGAGGAGATGTAACACCAAGAGTTTATGGGCCCCATTGGGGTTAGTTGGGCAGCCAACTTCCCGTGGTCGTAACTTGGTCATATGATCTTCGTTTGACACACATGATACCTCGTTAGAAAGATCTCTCTAAGGAATACAAATAATAATATGATTTATATGAAATTTCCAAACCTTTCATGCCCAAAAAACATCGTTTGGCCTGAAAACGGCTCCGAAAATTCAAGACCCGAAAAGCTGACAAAAATAGTAAATTGTGCTATAATTAAGGAAACTGAAAAACTAAAAGAGACAACGGAAAGGGCCCAAGTGGAATAGGCGGGTGGCCACCAATATCCACCTCGATCACCTTAAATTGAATTTCTTGAGCTAACTCAATCATCATGACTTAGTTAATTGACACAAGTTGTTATGAGACGAAATTACAATTTATTGTCCAATTTATTTAAGGGAAAAATAAATTAGACACCTCACATTCCTCACTCCTGGTACATCAAAATTCCTCACCAATGTGGGTGCATTTTTTTTTGTCCTTTCTAGTCACCAATTTAACTATTTCTTGTTGCAAATTTCAACACTCCCTCTCAATAAGAAAGGAATTCAATCTATCCCCATCCGGTACCTTTGGAATGTTCTGCATGCTACAATTATCTAGTGTTGCACCTGCAAATCCTGAAACTGAATAGCCTCTGAAAAACTGAATCAGTATAATGCATCTATCATCGGAGTCTCCTGAGTGCTGCTAGCTACTGCACCTGTCTAGTACTAGATTCTCTGCACTGCTGCTGACATATGCATCTGTGCCCTTTGAACTATTGCTAACTCTATTTGTGCTCCAGTATTTGACATCTGTCACTATGATTTCTGTCTTGCTGATATCTGACTACATCAATCTAACTGATCCTTCCTACTACTGCTGTATTGTGGGCTCCTTGTAGCCAGGTTCGATCCATGAGACATGCCATCTCAATGGACCTTGCCCAAATTTCTTATCTTGGGATTATGTCTACACATAACCCCACCTTACACCTCGAGGTATGGCTGCTCCCTCTTCCAATCTGGCTCGAAATTTCCCCCTCATGGAGGTCTCTTCTTGAGTGGACACTTCCACTCGGTCTCCTCTCTGCTTCTCCAATTGTGGCAGCTACTCCACAACCTTCTGAGACTGCTTCTCATGAGGATGCATGTTGAGAGGTAATTTATGCTCCCTCTAAACCACCAAGTCTCTAACTTCTACCTTTCTCCTCAAAGCTTTGCATGCATCCGGTACCTCAAGTGCATATAGGTTCTTGACTCGCGCACAGTGTAATTGTCCCGAAGTTACAAAAAGTTTCTAAAAAAGAGTTGATTTTAAATCGATGATATCTCCCTCATCCGAGCTCCGATTTGACCGATTTTTTTTTCCATTGGGGTAGATTTTCGCAAGGAATCCAAATATTCTATTTTTTTTTTTAAATTTTACACCAAAATCTTCAAATATTCTCTACAAACTTGCCACCCAAAAAATTCCTACTATGATACCATGTAGAAAATCTAACCAACGAGATTCAATCTGATCTTGTAATCTACTAAAACAAGATACTGAATCCTTCCTACAATTTACGGAAACAAAACATGATCGCATAATCACATATAAGTAAGAGAAATAAATTATCAATCGCACAACAACATGATGTATTTGGGGAAAGAAACTAATCAAAACCCCTCTATCTCTATTGTGTATTAAGTCAAGGAATCATGAAACAATACAATGATTAATCTCTCATGAGATTCTCCAGCACTCTGTCAATTGTCTCCCATTGATCTAGGCAAACTCGGTCTAGTACTTAGCCAATTCTCATCCTTACTTCAGCCTGCCTTGCTCATGCAATTCCTAGGGAATTAACTCCTTATTAATTAGGAAAATCAGTCTTCCTTGATTGCGTAATCCATCATGGCATCCCAATGACTTTATAATTGCACATGGGAAATTTTCTCTGAATACAACTGATAGTTATGTTCCCTTTAACCTCTGTCTCAACTGGGTATTCCTCGAAACTGACATGCATGCAACTATTAATAGCTAATTATCAGTTATCTGATTGATCACTCATTGTGAATTAAATCTAATTTAATTCACTGGACCTCTCACTAGCTCATCACTCAGTTAGAACTAGTTAAATTGATTTTAACTCATTTAATTGAGTTAATTACACTTTCACCCCACTAATGCATTAACTTCAACTGGACCCCAAAAATATTAGAATCCCTCTAGATGCCTCATATTAGACCCTCAACTCAAATTTCTTGAGCTAACTTGGTCATCATGACTTAATTAACTGACACAAGTTGTTATGAGATGAAATTACAATTTATTGTCCAATTTATTTAAGGGAAAAATAAATTAGACGCCCCACATTCCTCACTCCTGGTGCATCAAAATTCCTCATCAGTGTGGGTGCATTTTTTTTGTCATTTCTGGCTTCCAATCTCACTGTTTCTTGTTGCGAATTTCAACATTTCAGAATTTGATACGGCCTTCACAAAAAGACACCGTTGAAATCACATGCCCAGATTCTCATGAGAAACCTCTCTTAAGCTTGATCTGCCAGAAGAGAAACAACAATATGCCATCCTACTTCCTAGCGCAAACTGACCATTAAGGTATGCAACATTCTTCTAAACCCTCACATGATGATCTTGCTCTTGGAGGATGATCATGACCTCCCTTTAGCAACCCTTACTCGGCCCTCGTACTCGACCTACTTTAGGACTACATCTCTCTTCACCCCCTTGATGTGCCATATAGTGGGAATACATGTCAAACATGCTAATATGTGCCAAGTGATAAGGCATGCCAAGATGTGCAAGGGTGTGTCAATGCGTGTCAGGGACTGTCAAGACAACAAAAGGGAGAAAAAAGTTAAACTACAAGGAAATGAACACATAAGAGGGTTAATAATTCATCAATTTACCTTTTCCAAGAGGGGCATGCTAGGCACACCAACACTAGGTGGCAATAGGTGCCAAGTGCAAAGTCTTAGTGCATTCTAAGTGCCAAGTATTTCTTTGTTGCTTCTCACCTACTTTCCAACAATTGATCTTCACAAATAAATTTAATATTAAACCATGCTAAATCGTACCAAGGCATCTCAACGTATTCCATACATGCTAAGACTTTCCAAGTGCCAACACGTGCCAAGTGCCAATATGTGTCAAGGACTAGTGTTATGCATGTGATGAAGTGGAAGGGAATGTTGAAGAGTGCTAAGGTGTGCTAGAGAGTGATAATGCATGTTGATGAGTGTTAAGGAGTACTAGGAAAAAACATTGAGGGAGCACTAGGTAAAAATTCATGGAAGTTAATGAATATGAGGAACGTGTACTGCCAGAGACTAGTGTTAATGGTCAGTGTTAGTTGTCATGCCAAGGAGAGAGTGACAAGGTATGCTAAGAATTGGTAAGGCATGCTAGGGAATATCAAGGCATGTTAAGAATTCCCAAAGTGTGCTTGGGAGTTCCAAGGTGTGCTAATTATATCATGTGCCAATTAATAGTGCCAAGATATGCCAATACATGCTAGGTGCTAAGGATGTGGTGCAGGGTGCCAGGGTATGTCAATATGTGTCAAGGCAACAAAAGGAAGAACCAATAAGAGGGTTAATAAGTTAGGAATTTATCTTTTTGAAAAGGGGCATGCTAGGCACACTAATAATAGGTCCCAATACATGCCAAGTGGCATTGTGTGCCAAGTGCTAATGTATGTCAATGCATTCGACCAAGGTGTTCCAGGGCATGCTAGGGACTATATGCAGCATGCCAACACATGCTAGGAGATTTCCATGTTGTGCTAGTGCATGCCACCATGTGCTTGGGCGTTAGTGTCATCACAAGATGTTCTAGGTACAAAGATGTTCCAAGACATGTGGGGTGCTAAGAAATGTTAGTGTGTGCCAAAGCATTAATTTAAGGTGTGTCCAGATTGTTGAGGATTGTTAGGTCTTTCTCATTAATAGAATTGTCAGAGCTCGATTATGTATTAAATAATATATTTCCTACACACAATAGTGGAACTTTATCTAAATGGAATTTTCTAGATAATTAACTTAATAGATATGAATCATGTGTTGACTCATAGGAAATCTCTATTCGACTAGTCATTACTTGAGGGAAACGATATACACTTATTACTTCTTAAAAAATTGATTGACCCTAACCACTATGGCCTTGGACATATCATAAAAAATGCTCCACAATAATGGTATTAAATCGTTAGCTTTTGACAAAAAATATATTAACAGGCACATAACATCATAAAAAACTCATTGGAATGATCACTGATGACGAACGTTTTTTGATCGTCACCAAAAGTAACAAAAAGAGCATTGGTGAGGGTCATTAAAAGTTTGTCACTAGAAGTGTCACGAAAGAGAGAATTAGTGATGGGAATTTAACGACCCTCACCAAAATTGAAATGTCTTTGGTGACGGACCATAAAGGACCATCACTATATACACTTAGAGTGACGGTTTTTAGTGATCAATGATGACGAACATTTTTTGACCGTCACCAAAAGTAACAAAAAAAGCATTGGTGAGGGTCATTAAAATTTAGTCACTAGAAGTGTCACCAAAGAGAGAATTAGTGATGGGCCTTTAACGACCCTCACCAAAAGTTTCATTGAAAATGTATTTGGTGACGGACCAGAAAGGACCATCACTATATACACTTACAATGACGGTTTTTTAATGACCTTCACCATATGTGACATTGGTGATGGACCTTAAAGGTCCGTCACAAGCATGACCCTCACCAATGTGCTTTTTTCTTGTTGTGTGAGCCTCGCACCATCCTATATTTACAAGAGGAACGTAGGGTTGTAGAAAGACTCCCAGTTATGCCCATTATATGTTATACGCTATGCGATGAATGTGGCCACTTCCTCAAAGAGTGCACAGCCCTGGAGCTCACCTAGAGATGGTATCCAATCAAAAGGGTTTACTATGTTGGATTGTGGGAAACACAATTCACATGCCCATTATGCATCAACAATCACCTTTTGGAAGATTGTCACTACATACCATGTTTCTGGCTAGCCCTTGCTAGCCTTTGCTCAGCCATAGTCCGCCTTTCCCAAGAAGATGACATGGATGCCGAGTCCACAGGCATCTCCATGACCCAAGCGGATGAGATGAGCACATCCATCATGTTCTTGACAGCAAAAGAATGACCCACCAGGGAGCCCAAAGTTACCCCCAACCATTCTTCGCAAGGATGACCAACATGTATGTTATGCAAAAAAATAGATCATGTAGTCGTCCATTGCCCTGATTTAGCAGCCTTCTGGCATTGGTTCCCCATCAGACCTCAATCAAAACTCGACAGAACCTTCATATAAAGGATATTTTGTCTGATATGTCAGGGCAATCATTATGAGAGACATTGTACTTATGCCTCGCAAATTCATCCCACCATCGACTTGATTAATTCCATAGAGAAAAGACAGGACGAACTCTGGGAATGGCACAAAAAGTACATCATCGGGTCAATGTCCCCACCTTCACAATGGTGTATTAAGCAATATAAGACAACACACCACCAAAGAGTAACTTCGGCCAAGCCTAGGATAATATGTGGCCTATGTGATCTGAACGATCACCAAGTCAACCAATGCAGAGAACTCAAGCCCCTTGCAAACAGTCTCCACATAGTCTCTTCTCTCCCTAAGAAAATTCTATCCAATCAAGAGAAAATAACGCGCACTTATTGCCGGATTTTCTCACACTTCCATCATACATTTAAGTGTGTACATCTCCCCAAGCTGAGAGTGGCATGACCTGCGTTGAGTCTACACTCCAACAGAGAGGTAGACACACCTAAGCCAACAATATGGAAATGGAAGCAGAAGACCACCTCTTCTATGACCGACCCTTTCCAAACGTCCACATCAGGAACAACGAGTAGCATAGAATCCCACACTATCTACTCCGTTGGCTCCATGCTACCATGCACCATATGCATCGGCCAAAATCACACACCAGAGTCATGCTCGCTAAGGGAAACATTTAGGCACCTTTGTGGCAGGCGCAATTTCCACCTACCAAAAATTGACCATCCTAGCGGGCAACCTAACTGTGCGCTCATACATAATCCCATTACAGATATTCTACCCCCACAAAACACCAATAAAAAATCCACCATATACGATTTGTATAAGCTCATATTGGCGATAGGATGACTGCCTTCCCCCCGTACTAGGATTTCCACCATATGTCGGTCGCCAAAAACCATGGTACCTTGCTCTTTTGCATTTATTTTCGCAAAATCCCAAATTTACACACCGCCATCAAACTCCTCAATGAAACCCAACCTCTAGAGCAGTGCTTAGTACAACTCGAGCTTGTCGACAAAAATTGACGACAATCACTGCAGCACAACGAGGCCCAAAAGAAAAGGGTTAAAGCATCATTTGACAGCCACGTCACCCCTCGCTCGTTCATCGAGGGATAATTAGTCCTCCGCTATGATGTCACAAAAGAGGCTTTAGGGCCAGGAAAATTCGAAACCTTGTGGAAAGGACTCACATCATTAAATTACTCGGGATATAGGGGTACACATCTTGAGGAAACTATACGACTGCCTTCCTAAACCCGTCAATGGCCTTTACCTTAAGAAGTTCTACCTATAAGGCCCCCAACGGCCCTTCCCCTAGAGTATGAGTACACAAAAACCCAACCACTCAATATATTTTTTTTTTTTGACACAAAGACTTATTTAAAAAGTGCTCAAAGTATCACCATGGATAAAAAAACGAACCATATTTTGGATTTGCTGATGGAGCATCAAGATGGTCTCAACTTTAGCCGTAGCCGCCTGGGTCATTTACCGACCTAACCCATCACCACTATGTGAAAATGGTGTGTGTATCGGTCCAACAACAAACAATCAGATAGAATATGACGTCGCCATCGGACTTATGTGTGATGCCCTCCATCGGGGCGTTCGCCATATGCATATCTACCTCGATTCCTAGTTAGTAGTATCACAGCTAAACCAAACATTTGAGACAAGAGATACACATCTATTTAGAAAATATTTGCGTGCCAAAAGATTAAGCAGACAATTTGACCATATCATATTTCCACATGTACCAATGAGTCAAAACCAAACAGCTGATCGCATAGCTAACAATATCTTAAACTAGCATGCATCTCGAATAAACCATCATACATAAAAAAAAATATAGGCATCCATCAGCATAAAAAATACATAAATCGAAACAGGTGATACATCATGTAGATCCGTAAAAAATATCTCTCTCATATATATCAAAAATATGTATATCTGAGCACAAAAAATAGTGTCGCTCGCCCAATTTCCAACCCAGAGATACAAAAGTCATCAAAAATAAGGGAAGCATCCTCATAACGGGTGCTTTCCCTGTGTACAAAAATGCTCTAGGGGGTGCCCCTTTAGGAAGGGCACCTGGACCCACCACCACTCCCGGTACCACCACCGGAGTTGTTGTCACCACTGCGATCGCCACCCGACGTAGAGTGGGTCGATAATCCCTCTCGCGGGCCATCATTGTCTCTAACCAAACCTCCTCAAAGTCATCCATGAAACCTCAAGGCTGAGGAAGGAATACACCATCTCAAGAAGGAATACACCATCTCTGCCAGGTCCACCAACACCACTGCCTGGCCCACCTACATCACCTCATCCCAGACTGCCCCGAGTTCGTCGTGGATAATCGTGACCCACTAGTTGGGCCACGGGGCAACCCACCTTGCCAACATCTGCACGAGTAACCAAAATAATTTAAGTGTCACTAACAAAACACATAAGTTCATGTATACTTAAACAAATGCAGAAAAAAACATATAAACCCTACCTGCAGGTCCCCAAACATAACCAAAAGGAAGACCCATGTCCATGGAAAATTTTAGGGGCTAATATTCGCAAGTGGGTTAATTTTCCATATTTTTTCGAAAAACAATATTTGCCAATTTCCATTTTTTCTGAAAATGATTCGCCCAAATTTTATAATATAGAATTATGTTACCCTAAAAATCGCCAAAATTATATAGAGTCTTCATGTAAAATCATTAGAACCTTTAATATTTTTACAAATATATCAATAAGCATTTTGAAGTTTTAATCTTAGACACTAGTGGGATTCGCCAAGGTTTCTAAATTTCAAAATAAATTTCCATCCTTAAAATTTTCCCTGCCCATGTCTGGGTCACCCTGGAAGTCCATCCCCACATACGGGTATGGCAGGAACATCTGTGGGTTGGCCTCGAACTAAGCCTCTGTCGTGGCATTCCAATAACGCCCCACATTGCCACCACTGCCTCGCGGCATCACCGAAGCCCACCTCCTCATACAGGGCTCCCGTGGCTCCCCAATAGGTAGCGCCACCACCGGCCTCAGCAACACCACCCGCTCGTACATGATGCTGCATAAGATATTGGCATACACAAATGAACTAGATCCATGTTGGACCTTGTTCAATTGTGACACCATACCATCAAAACAAAAGCGGGTGAAGTAAAAGAAATGCCCGGACCTCAACTGGCGCAAAAATCCAACCTACCGGCCAGACGCCCAATGCGGAGCAAACGACCCCGCCAGTCATACAATCACTGCTAGCACAGACCACTCTGCCACATCTGTCACTGATGCAATGCTTATGCATCCCTCGGTAAGAGCCGCCCCTCTGCAATGAAGCCTCTGGAATATATCCAGGTTCACTCTCCCTGAGGAGAGTGGGTATCTCAAAGCCTCACCCTGAGGTAGTAACCCAGTCACAAAATAGATATTCGTCTCTGGACGAATCACCAGGTTCATCCCCCGCAACACAAACATGTTGCACCTCCTGCGCTAGTGCTGTATAAAGTAGCGTAGTAAGCAGTCTTGCGACAACAGAAACTCATTTTCAACAAATTTCAGAAGGCCCCATGTGGTCAACTGACATTGCGCCCTAGCATCATCAGCTAGAGTGGTCTGGATCTCGGGCCAGTCCCGCTCCCTCCACACCAACCTATCATCAACACAGGCACCCATCAGTATAGAGAATAAACCTCAAAAATAGACAATTTTTTTTTTTTATGTCACCTTGGCCTTTGCGCATCTGTCCCTCAAAATTGCGTGTAAGAAAGGCATGCTTTCTCCTAAATCACTCGCGCAATCTAGGGAAAAATTCACTCAGAGGCCGTACAAACCCAATTTGCATGGCCCCCGGAACCAAAAAACTGAAAAAATTAAAATGCAAGACATCATGAGAGTTACCTCGGCATAGTATCGCTAATCCCTGGTACACGAGCTGACCGCAATGGCAAGAAAGGCTTTGTAAACACCTCTGATCTCTCAAAACTCAGCAAGTACAAACGAATAGGATTAGGGCTATAATCCCCTTTTCAAAAAATTTGGAGGTCCATAACAGGAGATCAGAAGGTCCATTCTGCAAATCGTCAGTTGCACCATCATTAGTATGCCATGACGAATGAAAGCAATGCCACACATTCAATTTCCACGAAAAACAATTTTTCAGCACCGACAAGTATGCCCTCTCTCATATTCTTTTTGAAAGCTCATGCCTCTCAATGATATTTGATGAAAAGAAGATTCTTTCACTTGAGGTAGTTGTTTTTGCAGGAAGAACTCGCAAACCTTTCACACACCATCTACTGAAGGTTCCAGAGCAGGTATCATTCTACCCCTAGCATGATAGAGTCCCAGAAAAATTTGCATATCCTGACACCATTTCTCCATCAGAAATAAACCATAGGGTCCTCATATCTGACCGGATTTATCATCACCTCACCCTTCACATGATAAACGTCCATGTTGGTCGGTAGAGCTTCCCCTCCATGGTGCTCGCCACCCAAAGTATACCATATATCACAGCAAAAGTGACGCCATGGCCATACCACTTCATTCTGGGAAGCAGCTCGTGCCCATCCATTCGTCATGCATAAGGTCAAGTTTACCGTGCTAACTAAAACCCCCTTCCCGGATGACCAGGTTGTACAAGCATATTGAAAGCGCACCCACGCGCATTGCATTTGGCCCACCATACCTCCACCAGTATAATCCCATCTACGACAAATTTTCATCTGCTTCATCAACCCCACACATGAGACCAACCAATGAGACCCCCACCCTCAACAAAACACCATCCTCATGCCTCCAGTGAGTGAACACTTTCATGTTTGGGGTACCTGTCTCTGTGTTTTGTAAAAACCAAACCTCCTTATTTTATTCTTTTGGTAAGTGTACAAAGACCGCAAATGATGCACTTCGCCCCTTCACCCTCATATTCCATCTTTTCTCCCATGGAAGCAGTCCCTCATTTCCCTTGATCAGAGTACTTTACCCCCACGCATGCACCATCATGACATTCATAGCCAGGTTTAAACCCGCCCTGGAAGTCCTATCGACTCCAGGGATTTTCCCTTCAGAAATAACTATGACTGTCATCAAGCTGCTAAAATATACTCCAACCTAGGGCCACTGAATCCCCATCATCAGTTTTCAGTCACCGATAACCAACATTCCTATGTTAAACCCATTAGATCTAGGTCCCTGACCCCTTACGTCGGAGACCCATGGTTTGGTTAAGGCTTCCTTTTTTCCGACCTCGACACCTCTCTTCCAAAAAGGAAGTGGTAGCTTGGATCACCTCTCCCCATGCAAAGGGGTATCCTCGAGTGGCACTGTGGGAGACATCATTGTCCACAGATGTCATTGATCCTCCTTAAATTCGACTACGACAAAAGATTTCATGTCAAGATGCTATCGTACCTTACAACCATTGCACTTTGATCAAGATCTGTCGAAGACCTGTGCCTCCATAAGCATCTCTGTCAAACAATGCTTACACGGGAAGGTCCCAGCACCTATGCGTACATTGTGTAGCTATATGCCATACCAAGTTTATGCATGCAGGTACCACGTTCCACCTATCATCAAAGAAAAAATGCCTCTGAGGGCGTCAGCAGTCGTCGTCAACAACTTCTAGCATCACTACCATAGTAGTGACACAGACAACACATGTATCTGTCAATTTTGTTTAACTAGCTATAGCATCACGAGCATGGGACATGCCCGCCTCATTGAAATTTTGTATATATGTTGTAAATTATTCGCTTGCATGGATCCCTTAGGCCATGGTCACCTCGGAAACGACGCATGGTGTTGCCAATTCCAAGATTCACGCATGTTTCTCTCTCTCTCCGCGCACAATACAGAAAATAAACTATAATGTACTTCGGCTATACAGCCCTTCCTAGACCTCACACATTAGGGGGAAACTGTTAACACTGGAAAATCGTACAACATAATATGACATTAATTAATGTCAAGCCAAAGGATTTATAGGGCAGGAAGACATTATGGAATCAAGAAAGTATTTAAAATATCTAAGGTTTTGAGAAAATCAAATTTGAACTAGTCTTAAAATGCTAATTGCGTGCTTTATCCTTCGAGAAGAGCACCTTCTGCGCCCTTTTTTTCCTGATAAGTGTGCATTCCTAAAAGTGGAAAAATATCGCTTTCTCGGACCACACAATGCAAAGGACAATTACTCCTTACATGAAGCTGCCCAAGGACAACCACCAACGCCTCCTTAGACACTATGCGAGTACACAAAGGAATATTTGGAGCACACAATGGAATCATACCTCTCCCTTGGGTCACCATCCACCATGTACCAAGGGAGGGAAGGAGGATTTGAAATCCCCTATATAAATCCACCAAGAGATGAAGAATGGGTGATCACATAGTTATGCTAGCCATAATTGCCCAAGCAATACCAACAGTGTGTGACCCGGAGCTGGAGATAGAGGGGAATCGATTGTTGGCCACCCAACAATCTTAGTCCATCACAACAGAGAGAGAGGGAGACTACACCAGAGGCAGAGCTTGGAAAATAACATCCTTGCATCGGGACCTAGCACCATTATCTAGGGGCCCTTTGGCAAGTGGGTAAAATTTCTTTTCTATATCAAACGTTTAATAAGAAGAGGCCTAGAGAAATCATTTGCATTATTATCGTTTTGACTCTCTTCAATAGATTCTTTATATTTGTTTTTTAGTTTTATTTTAATCTGAGCATACATTTGCATACTTTTTTCTTCTAGATTGTATGCTTTTCAGCTCCACCAGTTTCTGCCTGTTACCAATAGTTTATAGGGGTATACCACACCCCTTAAACTGGTGCGATTTCATACACCCGTGCGTCAAATCCACCACAAAAATGCCCATAATTTTTGCAATAACGACATTGGACTTGAGATTTATCATACCTCTTTCCTTGTGCTTGATTTTGGTTTGAGCCTTCGCTTGAGTTCTGGTTGCTGCCCCTTCAACTTGTGCTTGCAGGGTTGCTTCTTCCACCTCTGTGTGGGCTTCTTCCTCTTCCTTGGTAGTTTGATCTTCCTCGACCTATATCTCGACCAAAAGAAATTCGTGTCTTGAAAGCATGCTCCAATGGGGTGTTGGAAATATTGTCATTGATGGCAAAGGAGCACAAAGGAGAAGCACCAAGACAAAGGGAGCAGATCAAATTCTGATGAAATTGTTGCAGAGAAAGAAATTAAAGTGGCAGAGGCTACAAGAGGAGGGTTTAGACAGGAAGAAGTTTTTTGGGCAGTGTTAATTTATTTATGGTTATTGAGTTATGCAGCAGAAAGGAGGGTTTTATTCCTTTGAAAATTCATTGATTTATGGTTTTCTGCGTAACATCGAGAGTTATTAACCTCTGTAATAGGGATTCAAAAGAAAATTAGAACTCTGGTTCTTTGGTTGAGAGCGTAGCGATAATCAGTCTTTGTTTATTGAGTTATGCAATGAAAAGGAGGTTTATGAGAAATTGAAGTTAAACGAAGAAATGGTGAAAATCCACGTTTGAACGCGATTTAAAACAAAGTTTGAAGGACAAGCGGTTTTAGAGAAACCATACACTATTGTTGCACCGCTTTTGGCATATGAGTGGTTTTATTCATTTCGAACAAGATAAAGTCATATTGTGACACATCACGAGCGCAATACCACCCATTTCATGTTGCTTTTTTTGATAAACTACGGAGGTGGAATGAACGCGATTGCCGTCTGATTAGATCTATGGGAGATCCGATGGTGTTCGCATCGGTAATTGGATGGGGTTTAAAACAAGGTATGTTAAATGTCATGCATCTTAGTTATGCGATAATCGTTGGATTGTTGAGTTAGAGCGCGATGAGGTGTCAGCCGTCGGATGTATGAGCATATGATCTTTTGGTAAATTGTGGGCCATATATGATTTAACGTGCAAGCATGCCTTGAAATATGTGCAACCTATTGATAGGCGGAAAGGGTAAGTTATAAGGTATTATGTTAACTTTATAACATAAAGTTTAAGCTTTGGAAATATTATGGAGAGGCACGGTGAAATAAAGTTATGGGCCCGTAAGTAATTATATGGTTTATTTAGAGTTTTAAACCTTACAGTTGAAATCATAAGCGGATAGATCACAGGAAAAGATGCATTAACAATTGTTGTGGGACCCGAGTGTATTTATATTATTGGCTTCTTTGGTAATTTAACCAAATTCGATATATTGATTTCAATTTTTAGGAGACAGGTTTATCATGGTTTATAACCATTTTTCATTGAAAAGTAACATTGACTGTCAGGAATTTTGTGGGCCCGGATATATATTATAATGTTTTGAAAGGGAAAAGGGACTTTTAGCTTCCGTGGTGCATTTTTATTAAATAAATCAATCAGATCATAAATCGGAAGCAAGTGCGATGAATGCGATGCGATGTGATTGCATATCGCAATCGGTACAGGAGGAAAATCGCACAAACAAAGTGGTCACAGAAAATGCGAAGTGTGATATGATGACGTGGAAAGTGACATGGCAGGTGACGTGGACCTAACCCCACAAATTGAAAATAAATCAAGATGACATGGCAGTGACGTGGTGATGACAATGGAAAGGTGACGTGGCATGATGACATGGAGATGACGTGGATCTGGCCCACATATCGCAAATCACAAGATCGGAGGGGTGAATATTGTAAGAGAAAAGTTGCGATGCGATAGACAGTGGCGATGCGATGGACAGTGGCGATGCGATGCAATATGAATATGCAATGAGATGCGATCGAATATCACATATCGCACATGATATAGGTTCACATGGTATGAAAAATGATATTGCGATAGCTGATATTGCGATGTGATGGATAGATGAAATGCTGAAGTGTGATAAAGAGAGCGGATGCGATAAAGAATAAAGCCGAAGCCTAAAGCATTTCAAGCCCAGCAGAATGTGGATTTTCTTTTATAAATAGGTTCGAAGAGAAAAATGAGGATTACAACGCAAAACAAAAAGAAAGTATGAACGCAGGTAGAAAGGCTCGGGTAAGGACCCGACATGAAAAAAAAGGGCAAAATCGAATGTTTAGAAGAGTGGTGAAGGTTGAACATTGTGGGCACGAGAAATATAATGGGTCAAGTCGGACAAAATGAGCAGTTGTGTACCAGAGCTAGACTATAACAGTAGAAACTGAAAAGATAGTGACAATAGCAGAAAAGACAAATTTGTGGCGAACCAAGAGCTGAAAGGGCTGAGTGAAATGTATTATTGTATCTGTAAATGTAAATGATTTA
This sequence comes from Pinus albicaulis, assembly GCA_034641835.2. Lineage (NCBI taxonomy): Eukaryota > Viridiplantae > Streptophyta > Pinopsida > Pinales > Pinaceae > Pinus > Pinus albicaulis. Next base: position 18,359 of record JAXQQM020064160.1, on the reverse strand, counting down.
ATTATTTTTATTGTATGTGATGCAAAGGCAAGTCTCCGTAGGCAAAGGAAAACTCCACTGTAATACACAAATTTATATACATTATGTTATATCATTCTGAATGTGTTGGACAAGAAAATTAGAAGGGGGAAGGAAAAGAGTCATACCTGTTCACTTCAAATTCCCTGTGGAATGCAAACAATTATGAGGTGATCCCTATAAATAATGTTACTAGCATATGCATACAGAGGTTCAGAGAATGAAGAAATGAGTGAGACAATGTAAGAAGAAGATGGAGCAGAGAGAGGAGTTGTGAAGATCCAGAGATGATATAAAGAAATTTTGAAGGCTGGAAGGACAGCAGTAAAGAAGGAGAAAAACAGAGCTGATATCCAGGTAAATCAGCATATGATTTTGTTGTATAGTGAGGGCGTTGGTGCTTCCATGTAAAGTTGTAGCTTGATAGATGTCCAGTTGTAGTTCGTTGAGGTAGGAGCCACCTGTAGGTTGTAGCCTGCAGAAAATAGATGGGAGTTGGAGCTTCCTTGCAAGTTGTAGCTTGCAGAATTAAGGTAGTAGCCTCCTATAGGTTGGAGCCTACAGAAATCAGTGGTGAGAGGGAGTTGGAGCTTGCCTTTGCATCACAACAATAATAAGATGTGGTTTTCTCCCTTATGGGTTTCCACTTATATCTGTTGTCTATGTGCATGATGATTATGTGTTGAAATTCTGTATTTAATCTGCTTAATACCTACTGATCACTTATTAAGATTGGTGTTCCAATGTATATTAAGCTAATCACGAAATGAAGATGTAAATAAGTATAAAAGAAAGTTTTACAAGACCATGACTGCATTAAATTGATTCACCCCCCCTCTCAGTTTAACCAAGGGTTCAAAAATTGGTATTAGAGCCAAGTTCTGTCTGTGACAGTTTAACAACTGGAAGGAGATCCTTGGTCCACAAGATGACTAGTTTGAAGGATGCTCAACAAATAAAGCCCCTTTGGCTATTGGTACAAATTATGCCTTCTGGAAAATAAGAATGAGGATGTACATAATGTCTCTAGGAATAGAAGTTTGGGCTACTGTGGAATTGGGATATGCCCCAAAGGAGTCTGACTCAGAGAAAGATGCCAAAATAGATTTTGTAGCTAATGCAAAAGCCATGAATGCTCTCTTAACTGTTTTATGTGAGGCGAAATTTATTAAATTAATGCACAACAAGAATGCCAAAGAAATATGGGATACATTAGAAAGTATCCATGAGGGAGATAAAAAGGTGAAGGCTGCCAAGCTGCAAATCTATAGAGCTCAATTTGAAAATATAAAAATGAATGAAGAAGAAGATGTTGCCAGCTTATTCTTAAGGGTTGCAGAAATTGTGAATTAAATGAAAGCTCTAGGAGAAACCATTAGAGAATGTGTTATTGTTCAAAGTATATTGAGATCTTTACCATCCAGGTTTAACCCCAAGGTTTCTACCATAGAAGAAACAACTGATTAGGAAACACTAACCATGAACCAAATACTTGGAAACTTAATAGCCTCTGAGATGAGACTTCCACGGAGGAAGTCAAATGTGAGGGAGGCAGCCTTTAAGATAGAGAAGAGCAAAGAAGAAAAAGAAGATACATGCTCCTGCTCTAATGAAGAAGAGGCCAAATTTGTCAGAAGATTGGATAGAGGCTCAAGAAAGTATAAAGGTAAACTTCCTTTTAAATGCTTTAACTATGGAAGAGTTGGGCACTATGCATCTAAGTATCCTATTAAGAAAACAAAGAATCAGACTCAAGAGATAGAGAAAACCAAAACAAATAATTGGTAGAAAGGGAAGAGATTCAATAGAAGATCATTTTACACTCAACAAGATAGCAGTGCAACTAAAAATTTAGATGAATCCTCAAATGAAGAAGGAACCTCTGAATTTGTGTTGATGGCCAAGGAAGAGTATGAAGGATTCCTTCTAGAAGATGAGGAAGAAGGTGAGGTAGATCTTGAGGGGGAGCTAAGAAGTGCCCTGGAGGAAATAAACAGACTTAAACTCAAGTGCAAAAAACAAAAAGACATTCTCCTCAAATGTGTAAAAGAGATACCAAATTCAGAAGACCTCATTCAATTGAAAGTAGAACTTGAAGAAGCTAAGAAGGTGGAAGACATTCTGCTAAAGAAAACTAAAGATAATCATCAGGAGCAAGAGAAATTGGAAGAAGAAGTGGTACGACTGAGAAATAAACTAGAAAACACCCAAAGGGAATTGTCAATGAACACTCCTCGAATGACAAGCACTGAACAGTTGGACATGATTCTAAATGCTCAAAGGTCTCCTCTCATAAAGGCTAGGATAGGATATGAAGGAGAAACCAGTAAGTCCAAGGTAGAAGATAAAAAGTATATCATTTTTGTAAAAAATGTAAAGGATAATGAAACATCTCAAAAAGGAACCACAGAAGAAGAATTCAACAAGAACTTGATGTGTGATGAAACAATCAGAAACAAGCAGCAACATCAAGAGACAAAGAACGAAATGAAGAAAAAGTCAACTAAAAAAGGCTCTTACAATCCTGAATATGAATTAAATAAATTCGGAAGCTGTCAAAAGAGATTCTTTCCTCCTATGAGAAATATCACTTTTTTTTTTTTGCCACAAGCTAGGGCATATTGCTGCATACTGTCAGACAAAGATAATCAATTTCAACCAACAAAAATTGCAGAAATTGAAAAGACTACCTCAGGGAAACAAATGGAGAAGACAACCCTTGACTAGGTACACTAATCGTTTCCATGGGTATTGTTTTTGTTGTAATGGGTTCGACCATAAATCCGTGGAGTTTAGAACATATGGACAAAGACTGATGTTCAAAAACCCAAGAATATTTATGAACGATGGAGAGTTCACTCGTACACATAATCCATTTAAAAATATAATCAAATGCTTTGTATGCCATAAAATCCGACACATGTCTTCCAAATGTCCTCTCAAATAATGTGGCCCATCTTCTCATAAAAGGTGCCAAAAAATAGCTGCCTGCAGTGGAAAAAGAAGTTGAATAAGTGTGACCTGGCTCTAATAGCCCAAGATCAGAAAAGCCAATGGTATTTGGACAGTGGATGCTCAAAGCATATGAGTGGAGATAGAAGCAAGTTTGTAACATTTGATGAAAAAAAATCTAGAAATGCAACATTCGGCAATGATAAAGCAGGGAAAATCAAAGGAAAAGGTTCAGTCAGTCTTAATAATGCAAGAGGAAAGGATCAAGATATACTATTTGTAGATGGGCTGAAAGCCAATTTGCTAAGTGTTAGTCAAATGTGTGATAAAGGTTGTGAGGTCCTTTTCAGAGCTCAAGATTGTGAGGTAAGATCAAGCACCATAGGAAAGACCTTGATCAAAGGTGTTAGAATAGAAAGTAATGTCTATATAGTGGAAGAAGAGAATGAAGAATGCCACATAAGAAAACTTGATGAATCATGGTTATGGCATAGAAGACTGGAACACCTAAACTTTTACCACATCATCAGTCTGAGCAAGAAGAATGCAGTCAGAGATATGCCAGCAATAAAGAAGCCTTCAAATACCACATGTAAATCTTGCCAATTGGGCAAACAGACCTGCACATCTTTCAAGACCAAAGATGAACTATCAACAAGTAGGCCACTTCAACTTGTACACATGGTCTTGTGTGGACCTTCAAGAACTAAAGCACCAAGCGGAGAATCTTATTTCATGCTGATAATAGATGATTTTTCCAGAATGACGTGGGTAGCATTTCTCAAATATAAATCTGAAGCACTTTAGAAATTCAAGATATTCAAGGCATTAGCAGAAAATCAAACATGATGCAAGCTAAAGTGCATCAGATCATATAGAGGAGGTGAATTTATAGACTATGATTTTGCAGACCTATGCAATGAGCATGGGATAAAACAACTGTTTACAATTGCAGGTACACCTCAACAGAATGGAGTGGCAGAGAGGCAAAATAGGTTAGTACAACAAATTTCCAGAGCTATGATGCAAGAAAGTAACATTCCCCAAACCTACTGGGTAGAAGCAGTACACACAGTTGTTCACATTCCCAACAAAGCTCATCTAAGACCAAATTGTGATAAGACTCCTTATGAATTATGGCATGGTAAACCAACATCAATCAAGCACTTTAGAGTCTTTGGAAGCAAGTGTTTCATAAAAAATAATGATGAAAAAATAAGGAAGTTTGATGCAAGAGCTGATGAAGGAATATTTTTAGGATATGCATCCAAGAGTAAGGGTTACAGGTGCTACAACAAAAGACTACACAAAATTGTGGAAAGCATTGAAGTAAGATTTGATGAAGATCTACAAATCAGAACAAGAAGCACAAGATGCAGCAATCCTCCAGATGATCATGAAGATGAGAACCAAGATAATGATGAACTGAGCAACACAACAAAAGATACTGAATTAAACTCAAAAGGTCCCTCGAGACACACTCAAAAGAACCATCCAAAATATCAAATCATTGGGGACAAGAGTGTGGGAGTCCAGACAAGAAGACAACTTTCTGAACAGACAGAAGAAGTATACCTAGCCATGCTATCTCAAATAGAGACAAAGAAGTTCGAAGAAGCCAGCAAAGACAAAAACCGGGTAAATGCTATGAATGAAAAACTGGACCAAATTGAGAAGAACAATACCTGGGAATTAATTCCAAGACCCACTAGGAAGAATGTCATTGGCAAAAAATGGATATTCAAGAATAAGATGAATGAACAAGGGCAGGTAATTAGAAATAAAGCCAGACTTGTATGCAAGGGATATTCACAAATTGAAGGTCTTGATTATGATGAAACCTTTGCCCCTGTAGTGAGAATGGAAGCAATCAGAATGTTTTTGGCCTTTGCATGCTATCATGATTTCAAGGTATATCAAATGGATGTGAAGTCTTCCTTCCTGAATGGAGATCTAGAGGAAGAAGTATACATGGAACAACCTGAAGGATTCTCATTAACAGATAAACATGACTATGTGTGCAGATTAAAGAAAGCCTTATATTGTTTGAAACAAGATCCTTGTGAATGGTATTCAAGGCTAGACAAATACTTGCAAAACAAGGGTTCAAGAAAGGAGGAGTAGACAAAAAATTGTACATAAAGGCTAATGAAAATGAACTCTTAATTGTAGTGGTGTATGTAGATGACATCATGTTTGGAAGCAACAAAGATGAGTTAGCAAAAGGATTTGCTGAAGAAATGAAATCAGAGTTTGAGATGTCAATGATTGGAGAGCTTACCTTCTATTTAGGACTTCAAATTCAACAAAAGAACACAAGAATATTTATTTCGCAAGAAAAATACTTAAGAGAAATTTTGAAAAGATTTCAAATGGAAGACTGCAAACCTATGTCAACTCCCATGATCATTGGATGAAAACTATGTGGTAATGATGGATCAACAAATGTAGATCAAAAACTTTACAGATCCATGATAGGAAGTTTGCTATACCTAACTGCTTCTAGACCAGACATTATGCTAGCAGTAGGACTTGTGGAAAGATATCAAGCAACACCAAAACAAAATCATTTACTTGCAATCAAGAGAATATTTAGATATCTTCAAGGAACTTCACATTATGGCCTATGGTATCCAAAAGGAAAAAGCTTCACATTGACAACATTCATAGATGCAGATTGGGCCAGCTGTATGGATGACAAGAAAAGCACAAGTGGAGGTGCATTTTATTTTGGAAAAAGTCTGGTGGCATGGCTAAGAAAGAAGTAAACTTATCTCTCTCCATCTACAACAGAAGCAGAATACATAGCAACAGTTGCATGTGGCACACAAGTAATGTGGATGAAACAAAATCTCCAAGACACGAAGGTAAGAATTAATGAACCCATTTCTATCAAATGTGACAATACAAGTGCAATAAGTATATCAAAAAATCCTGTACTTCATTCAAAAACAAAGCACATCCCAATAAAGTACCACTTCCTCAGAGAACAAGTAGCACATAAATTAGTGAAGTTGGAATATGTACCAACTAAGGAACAAACAACAGACATATTCACAAAACCTCTCGCTAAAGAACCATTCGAATATCTAAGAGACAAACTAGGGGTAGTGTCTGCAGATGCTACTCTCTAACATGATCAGAAATCAGAAATTAAAAAAAAAAGAAGGGGGCTGCATACAAGAAACATGATCAGTGCAGAAGACAAGTGATAGTCAATATCATATAAGAAAGCACCATTCCAGGGGGAGAGCAGTCAATAAAATTTTTCACAAAAGAGATAGAGAAATGGAGTAGTGCATGGAACAGGTCCTCAAGATCAAAGTATTATGAAAAGATAGAAACCACATTGGGAAAAGTGCAACCCTTTTCCATTGATGTCAAAGGGGGAAGAAAAGCAAGAAAAAGAAGAAAGGGTCTTCTGTAAAGCAGACAAAGGAAGAAAGACAAGATACTTATTAGAATGAAAGGGGGAGGAAGTCCTGAAGGAAGTATGGGAGTATTCGTGGTTGTGTTTCCATCAATGCCAAAGGGGGAGACTATTGGAAATATTGTCATTGATGGCAAAGGAGCACAAATGAGTAGCACCAAGACAAAGGGAGCAAATAAGATTCAGATGAAATTGTTGCACAGAAAGAAAGTAAAGTGGCAGAGGCTACAAGAGGAGGGTTTAGACAAGAAGAATTGTTTTGGGCAGTGTTAATTTATTTATGGTTATTGAGTTACGCAGTAGAAAGGAAAGTTTTATTCCTTTGAAAATTCATTGATTTATGGTTTTCTAGGTAGCATCGAGAGTTATTAACCTCTGTAATAGGGATTTGGAAGAAAATTAGAACTCTGGTTCTTTGGTTGAGAGCGCAACGATAATCATTCTTTGTTTATTGAGTTATGAAATGAAAAGGAGGTTTCATGAGAAATTGAAGTTAAACGAAGAAATGGTGAAAATCCGCGTTTGAACGTGATTTAAAACAAAGTTTGAAGGACAAACGGTTTTAGAGAAACCATACACTGTTGTCGCACCACTTTTGGCATATGAGCGGTTTTATTCATTTCGTACTCGATCAAGTCATATTGCGACACGTCACGAGCACAATACCACCCATTTCACGTCGCTTTTGGTTGATAAACTACGAAGGTGGAATGAACGTGATTTCCATTCGATTAGATCTGTGGGAGATTCGATGGTGTTCGCGTCGGTAATTGCACGGGGTTTAAAACAAGGTATGTTAAATGTCATGCATCTTAGTTATGCGATAACCGTTGGATTTTTGAGTTAGAGCGCGATGAGGCGTCAGCTGTCGGATGTATGAGCATATGATCTTTTGGTAAAATGTGGGCCATATATGATTTAACGTGCAAGCATGCCTTGAAATATGTGCGGCCTATTGATAGGCAGAAAGGGTAAGTTATAAGGTATTATGTTAACTTTATAACATAAAGTTTAAGCTTTGGAAATATTATGGAGAGGCACAGTGAAATAAATTTATGGGCCCATAAGGAATTATATGGTTTATTTAGAGTTTTAAACCTTATATTTGAAATCATAAGCGGATAGATCACGGGCAAAGATGCATTGACAATTGTTGTGGGACTTGAGTGTATTTATATTATTGGCTTCTTTGGTAATTTAACCAAAGTCGATATATTGATTTGAATTTTCATGAGACGGGTTTATCATGGTTTATAACCATATTTCATTGAAAAGTAAGATTGACCGTCAGGAATTCTGTGGGCCCACATATATATTATAATGTTTTGAAAGGGAAAAGGGACTTTTAGCTTCTGTGGTGCATTTTTATTAAATAAATCAATCATATCATAAATCGGAAGCAAGTGCGATGAATGTAATCCTATGTGATCGCATATCACAATCGGGGTAGGAGGAAAATCGCACAAACATAGTGGTCACAGAAAATGTGAAGTGCAATATGATGATGTGGCAAGTGACGTGGCAGCTGACGTGGACCTGAACCCACAAATCACAAATAAATCAAGATGACGTGGCAAGATGACGTGGCAGTGACATGGCAAGGTGACGTGGCACGATGACATGGAGATGACGTGGATCTGGCCCACATATCACAAATTGCAAGATTGGAGGGGTGAAGATCGTAAGAGCAAAGTTACGATGCGATGGATAGTGGCGATGCGATGCGAGCGATGGATGCGATGCGATGGACAATGGTGATGCGATGAAATATGAAGATGCAATGTGATGCAATCGCATATCGCATATCGCACATGATATAGGTTCACATGGTATGAAAAATGATATTTCGATAGCTGATATTGTGATGCGATGGATAGATGAAATTCTGAAGTGCGATAAAGAGAGCATACGCGATAAAGAAAAAAGCCGAAGCCTAAAGCATTTCAAGTCCGGCAGAATGTGGATTTTCTTTTATAAATCGTTTCGAAGAGAAAAAGGAGGATTACAACGCAAAACAAAAATAAAGTATGAACGCAGGTAGAAAGGCTCGGGTAAGGACCCGACATGAAAAAAAATAGGGCAGAATCGAATGTTTAGAAGAGCGGTGAATGTTGAACTCTATGGGCACAAGAAATAGAATGGGTCAAGTCGGACAAAATGAGCAGTTATGTAGCAGAGCTAGACTATAACAGCAGGAACTAAAAAGAAAATGATAGCAGCAAAAAAGACAAATGTATGGCGAACGAAGAGCCGAAAGGGCTGAGTGAAATGTATTATTGTATCTGTAAATGTAAATGATTTAAGTATTTTTATTGTATGTGATGCAAAGGCAAGTCTTCGTAGGCAAAGCAAAGCTCCACTGTAATACACAAATTTATATACATTCTATTATATCATTATGAATGTGTTGGACAAGAAAATTAGAAGGGGGAAGGAAAAGAGTCATACCTGTTCACCTCAAATTCCCTGTGGAATGCAAACAGTTATGAGGTGATCCCTGTAAATAATGTTACTAGCATATGCATACAGAGGTTGAGAGAATGAAGAAATGAGTGAGACAGTGTAAGAAGAAGATGGAATAGAGAGAGGAGTTATGAAGATCCAGAGATGATATAAAGCAAATTTTAAGGCTGGAAGGACAACAATAAAGAAGGAGAAAAACAGAGCTAATATCCAGGTAAATCAGCATATGATTTTGTTGTACAGTGAGGGAGTTGGTGCTTCCATGTCAAGTTGTAGCTTAATATATGTCCAGTTGTATCTCGCTGAGGTAGGAGCCTCCTGTAGGTTGTAGCCTGCAGAAAATAGATGGGAGTTGGAGCTTCCTTGTAAGTTGTAGCTTGCAGAATTGAGGTAGTGGCCTCCTGTAGGTTGGAGCCTACATAAATCAGTGGTGAGAGGGAGTTGGAGCTTGCCTTTGCATCACAACAATAATGAGATGTGGTTTTCTCCCTTATGGGTTTCCACTTATATCTGTTGTCTATGTGCATGATGATTATGTGTTGAAATTATGTATTTAATCTACTTAATACTTGCTGCTCACTTATTAAGATTGGTGTTCCATTGTATATTAAGCTAATCACAAAATGAAGATGTAAATAAGTATAAAAGAAAGTTTTACAAGACTATGACTAAATTAAACTGATTGACCCCCCCTCTCGGTTTAACCAAGGGTTCAACATGAGGAGTTCGTTGCTTTGTTTAGTCTATGTTCATGAGACGTTAGTGATGCACAAAGCTCATCCACTGAAAATTGTGAGAGATCCTTTGTCTCTTCTATGGCCACTACTTTGGCATCAAATATTGATGGTAGAATTCTTAACACTTTCTCCACTATTTTTCTTTCCTCAAGTGTCTCTCCATGAGCACTGATTTGGCTAACCAACCCAATCAAATGTGTGAAGAATGAGTCTATGCTATCAGACTCTTTGATATAGAGAGTTTCAAAATCTATCATCAGCATTTGAAGTATTACTGTCTTCACCTTCTCCATGGCTTGATAGGCTCTCTTGAGGATATCCCATGCCTCCTTGGAATTTGTTGCTGTTGCAACTCTTGGGAAAATAATCTCGTGTACTACTTGGAATATATAGAGGAGGGATTTGGATTCCTTCTTCCTATTATCTTTTAACAAGTCTCTTTCTGCTTGTGTTAAAACATTAAGCACTATTGCATCTGCTGGTTTTGGAAAACCATTTTCCACCATCTCCCAAATATTTTGTGAAGCAGACAGGGCCCTCATTGTAATGGACCAATAATCATAATGTTTACTATTGAACTATAGTAGTTGTGGATTTGTGAGGCTCATGCCTGTTGTTACCATTCTGACCGTGTAAACAAAAACCTTCTCGGCTATATAAAGCAGAAACCTTCTCACTGCTGGAGAAATCCGCTTCTCAAACAATCAACCTTTCAACTTCTTTAGTAAAGAGAGATTGTTCTTTTAATGAGATCTTAGACTTGCTCTGATACCACATTGGAAATACTGAATAAACAAAACACAGAGGGATGCTTCCCCCACAGCACAGAGAATGCAAATAAACGCAAAAATAAACAGTCAAACATAGACAACATATTACACAAGAGCGGAACGAAATTAAATTTTCTATTCCATTACAGTAATAATATGGAATTACATAGTTTTTATACAAAATGGCCGAAGCCTGAAACTTTAATATTATTCAAAGAAATTCAATGCTGAACGGACGTTCAACAACAAAATCGTCCTCGACTCTGTTTTTTGTTGTTTACATACGAAACAACGTTCAACACACAAACTGATGGACTTGAAAACTTATATGTTTTGGCTCTGAGAACACATTGCATCTGGGCCTCCATCGCAGATCGCAAATCGATGATCTTAACTTTTAGCTTGGCGCATATACGGGAAAGCTTAAACTTTGCGATGTGCTATGTGACGTGGCACATCGCATCGCATCCAAAACAGCTTAATCTTGTGGGCACTTATCCGTTATCTTGTGAGCTTGCGATGTGCGTTATGCGTTGCCCTCCTAAGCTTGACATGTGCCCCTCTTGCAATCACATTGCAAATAACTTAAAATAACTTGCGGGTGGCTAGATGGTAAAAATTAAAATGGTGTAATTGCAATGTGCAGTAGCACTATCGCATCACAAAGCAAATAACATAGCTTGTGGGTGGTGGAAAGGTAATGTGTAAAACTTGCGAAGAGCACACTACGGTGCAGTAAAGTGCGGTGAGTGGATAACAAAGGAAATGGGAGGAAAACAAAGGTTTACACAGTTTTTCAAATGCGGTGGAGGTAAGTGGGTGAACTGCGGCAGGTAAGAAATAACATAGAGTTATGGCCGCGGGTACTCTATTTGGATTTTGCGTGAGCCGTCAGTGGATTTGGAAACCATGGGTTGTGTCCTTCCCTGCACAAAATTGATTGAAGTGTTGGTTGTTGCCGGTCTTTATTCATGGCAATGGTTGGCAGTTAATTCCAAAAATTTATAGTGTGAGAGAACCTAATCAGAGGTATTTCCATTGTGAATCAATTATGCCTAACCTAAGATGCAACCTACGGAATTTCACCAAAAAACGATAACATAAATGCCATAGAAGTTATTGAAAAGAAATGCTATCAATTACTTACAAGGAACCAATAATTGAAACCTAAAACCACGGTCACGACAATGAACATGGCAGCTAGTTCCAATTCCCCCAACTGCCACATGAATGCGAGAGTAATAATAGTCATCCAATACATGGTTATGCAGGTGAACATGGCAGGCCCTACAATCCTCCATAGCTTCTTTGATTCCACCCAAACTCTTCTCCTTGCATCGTTTGAGCATGCCAATGACCATCTTTGGTTGTCATGTGTATTCCTCTCCACTAGAAATAGATCTTGCAAGGGGTTTCGTGATCCCACGTTTGAATTTCCAGTATCCCACTAGGTACTAGAGATTTATCTTATCTGATGGATTATTAGCAACTACTATTCGATAGAGACCAACTGATGACCTTGGAAGTTTAAAGTGGATAGGTAAATAATTAGAGGGAGTAGCGCAACCGCAAGTTTTTCAAGGCGTGAAAATATTAAAATTAGATTATTTAAGTTTTTTGTACTTGTTTGTGGGTGCTAGAAAAGGTGTATACTTTCATATTAAAAAAGAGAAATTGGCTCGTAGTTGTGTTTTAGATTTCATTCCGCACATCGGTTCCAACCCCATTGTTTATTGTATTCACAACTAGCCACCATTCATAAATTTCCATTTGCAATGCATTCATCTCTGTCAATTTTCCATTTGCAATGGATTCATCTCTATTCATCTCAATTTTTTTAATGCAGTTTCAGAGTTGGTAACTAACATGTATATTAAAAATATTGTATTGTGTTTTATCTTAGATGTTTTTTTTCATGTATATTAAAAATATTGTATTATGTTTTATCTTATATGTTTTTCTCTTTTGGATGGAATTTCATGATGTGTTTATTAAAAATATTGTATTGTGTTTTATCTTAGATGTTTTTTCTTTGCATGAAATTTGATGATGTTGTGTTTATTAAATATATTGTATTGTGTTTTATTTTATATGTTTTTTTCTTTTGGATGGAAGTTGATGATGTTGTGTTTATTAAAAATATTGTATTGTGTTTTATTTTAGATTTTTTTTTTTCTTTTGGATGTAATTTGATGATATTTGATTTATTAAAAATAGTGTATTTTGTTTTTAATTTAGATGTTATTCTCTTTTGGATGGAATTTGATGATGTCGTGTTTATTAAAAATATTGTTTTGTGTTTTATCTTATATGTTTTTTTTCTTTTGGATGGAATTTGATGATGTGTTGTAGAGTAGTTTAATTATTAGAGGTTTTTCTCTTTTGGATTGAATTTGGAGATTTTGGAAAAAAAATCATTAATTTAATAAATTAATTCAAATGTATTTTTGGAACTTATAAAATATTTAGGGTTTTGATTTTTTTTAAATAGTCCGTTTCCATAACCTAATATTTCAAAAAACTCCTTATTACTTTTGGTAAAATTAACATATAATTCCTACCTAATTCTAGTAAAAATTAAGATAGGGAAAAAAACAAAATCATCTCACAACCATTGGATTTGTCAGTTTACAAAAATATATTTTGTAAAAGATACACAAAATAGATCTGGAGGCATTTTGGATTTTCTTTTTAATGCGTTGTTATGGAACTCCCGTGCGTGTTGGTTTTTAGGAGGAATAGATACTTATCAAATGCTTCCGCGTTTATAATAAAAATGTACGATCAAAATCGTCTCTCACATTTATATGTTTTAAAGTAATTATTCATGACCAATGAGGTGTATCTATTATAGATTTATTATATGTTTTTTTAACTAGGTTAAAGGTTTTTCTGGTTTAAAATTTATTTTTGATTATATATAGATTTAATATTTTGCAAAAATTATTATAGTATTAAAATTGTGAAGTGTTCACAATTTAAATTTGTAATTCTAACAAATTATTATAAAAATTTAAACAAATTAAACTCAAGAAATATGTCATAAAACTTTCAAAATATATACAAATAATCTATAAATATACATTATATTGAAAAATTGATTGAAATTTAATTTTAAATGTTTAAACCCAAAAAATATGCCATAAAACTTCCAAAATATATACCAAATAGTCCATAGATATACATTATATTGAAAAATTTATTAAAGGTTTATTTTAAAATTGTAATGTCAAATACTAAAAACATTACACATGCAATTAATTTTCTTTTCATCTTGTTTTTAAACTAAGTCTTATATTATTCTCATTCACATATATTCTCATTCATATAACAAGACAATATTTGAAATGATTGACTTATTTCTGTAAGTCGGATAAGAATAACAGGAAATTCAATAGATAAAATAGAAAAGCAGGGACCAAATCATTAACTTGAAATTACGTGGATGGGCAGGTTTTATTTCATAATAAGGATTTAGGAATTTTAATTCTTTAAAATATAAAATATGAAAAATAGTTTAGGAATTTTAATTCTTTAAAATATAAAAGATGAAGAATAGTTTAAATTTAATAATTTGAAAATAATTTTAATCATATAAATAATCTAAGAGATAAAATTAAAAGTTTTCAAATGGTTTTTCAGTTTCTTATCTCTACTCATGTCTTGATTTAATCCATAGATACACTTTGTATATAATTCACAAGATGATATTTTTTTACAAGTTATTTTAGCATGTAGCTTCCCACAAATGACTTATTATATATTCTTAATCTGATCATTAAATGCTATAATCAAAATCATTCACTAAAATAATCATAAAAATGGAATAGCTAATTGCAAAAATAAATAATCATTAGTGCAACTTGTTGTCATAATGCAATATGCTACAACTTCAATTAATAAGGAATTATTACAAACATGATGCATGATAAAATCTCCAATGTTATGCATGGTAACAATAATATCAAGATAACCAATTAGGCAAGCACATAAATGAACACTGATATTACTCTAGAAACCTCTAAAGTAAAAACCAACGAACATTTATTTTGTTAAACATTTCCTGAAAAAGTTCATCTCTCAATAAATGGAAATAAGGGAGTGAGTCTCTTTTCCATTGTTGATATTTTTATAAGAGAAACATAATATTTCATTGAAGTATTTATTAGAGTACAATATCCTAGTGACATGATTGTTGATATCATTGTTGACCGCAATAACATTCTTTCCCTTTCTACATTACCAATGTCAAATCATCACAAGTTGGTAATATATCTCATCACAAGTTAGTAATATATTTCAGTGACCAAGTTGCCCATTATAATACTACATATGATGATTTATCACTCTGCATGTAACAATAGTTATATACAATTATACATAAAAAGTTAGTAATATAACCAAGTTGCCCATTGTAATACTACATATGATGATTTATCAGTCTGCATGTAACAATGCTAGCAATAGTTTAGGAAATACTCAATTCCTGATAAGTCAAGACTTCATCCCTGGAACCACTACAGTCACCAAAAACAAACAATGCTACTTAGAAACTACTCAATTCCTGGTAAGTCAAAACTTCATCCCTGGAACCACTATAGTCACCAAAAACTCTAATGCCACCGGTACATGATATAAAAATTGTAAAAAACCCAAATATTATGGAACTTTTTCTACTATTACAAATCATACTATTAGTGTATTACAAATCATACTATTAGTGTATTTGACATAATTTAAAACCATGGGTGTAAACCCAGAAAACCATGGCAATATTATTTAGAATATACTATTTGATTTAATAAAAGTTAACCAATAATATTTCCATTATTAGTTAAATTCTAAATTTCGGCATTAGAATAAAGATAATATAACAAAAGAAATAAGCATAGTAAAATTCTACCTCTAGGCAAAAGAACAAGGTAATTTTTTCAAAGAAATCTATCTCTGCCTCCTAGAACAAGGTAATCTATTCAAAATAAATCATCATAATTAAATCTATCTCTGTGCAAAAGAAAAAGATATTATTTTCAAAAGAAATAATCATATTTAATTCTCTCTATGAACAAGAATAAGGTAATCTTTCATAATAAGTAGTCGTAGTGAATTTTATCTATGTGCAAAAGAATAAGATAGTATTTTCAAAAGAAATCATCATAGTTAATAGTTAATTATGTCTCTAGGCACAATAACAAGGTAATATTTTCAAAAAAGTCATCATAGTTAATTCTATATTTGCACAAGGAAAAAGTAATTTAAAAAAAAAAATCATCATAATTAATTATATCGGTAAGCATTAAAAAAAGTATTTTTTTCAAAAAATGTATCTATGCCCACATGACAATAATGGAAAAGTAATTAACAAACCTAGCAAACACCTTAAATTATATATGTGTAGCTCCCTTATTTCTTTTGCTGGATTGAACACGGAGATTTTTTTAGAATCCCAATTATTTCAAACTCATAAATAATTATATAACATGCCAACTCGGATAATATGAAGAGAGCCCAAAAGAATATTTGGCCTTCAAAACATTAATTTTCTTTCATAAATTCCTTATTCCTTATTATGTTAAGCCATCATCTCTCCTAATCTTTTGAATTCCACACTATTTTGTTGAAATGGAATCAAGAAATAGCATCTCAAGGGGGATTTTGATTTAATTTTCCCTTAATTAAATTAGAAGTAAAAATTGTAATTCCATCACATAATAACTTGTAAGTGTTAACTGAGTCATGAATACTTAGTCAGCTCTGAAAATTAGAGTTGGAGGTCAAACAGAAGGCATGTAGGGTGTCTCCTACATTTTAGGAGCCTTAGTTGAGTTATTTGTGAGTTGTAATTAATTAACACCAGCATAGATCCATCTAAAACATAGATCTAACATGAGCCGAAATGGATCAAATTCCTTTTGTTGCAAACTTATTTTAGAATACAAAAATTTGTTATTGTTAAAATTTATTGTTATAGAAGTTACATAACATGTGTCTTGAAACATTTTATATTAATTCATATTAAATTATTTTATTCATAACTCACATTGGATATTTGATTCTATCATACATTAAAATATTTGCTTTTGACATTTTTTTCTATATATAGATTTATATAAAGTTGATATCATTTATTAAAATATTTTTTAAAAACATAAGGTTTAAACATCTTACTCACATATTTTTTTTACTTCTAATTACTCTACATGATATTAGGTCATATGGACAACTAATTAAAAAATGCATAGCATATATATATATATATATATATATATATATATATATATATTTCATTTTATTATGTACTTATTACTGTTTTTCTATTTATAGAATATTTTATTTTTATTTTATGAGGAATGAACATACTTAATATAGCCTTCACACTGGGATGTAGAAACAATATAGATGCAGTTTAACCACATATCTACCAAGGGCCTTGAGAGATCCAATATCAAACTTTTTTTTAAAATTACATGTCAATTAATACATTTTACTGCTTCGTAAATTTGTGATTAATATAGTTTTATGTGGTAATTTTTCATTGTTTAAATTGTATAATTTTATATTTTATCATTATTAATATTTTATATTAAAAATTGAATTAGTCACACATTTTCCTCTTACAAAAAAGTAACTACTCTACATTACCTTCAATTAATTTTTCCTTTCAAGCTAAGGTTAACACACACACACATATATATACACACTTTCTGTAGAGAGAGAAAATCCATGCTGAAATATATTAGTTAATATGGATATTCAAACACTTTCTTTAAGTTCTATATATATATATTTTATTTCTATAAAGTTGTATAAAATTATAATATCAACCCTTAATTGTTGTGTTAATAGATTTTTAATTGTTTAAATTATTTTTATTATTTTTTGAGGACGTGACATACTTACACATCTCCCTTGTACTGGATTCTAGAACCAGCATAGATCCATCTAAAACATGGCTCTAACATGAGCCGAAAGGGATCAAATTCCTTTTGTTGGAAACTTATTTTAGAATACAAAATTTTTTTATTGTTTAAATTTCACTTTTGATTGTTATAGAGATTACATAACATGTGTATTGAAACATTTTATATTAATTCATATTAAATTATTTTATTCATAACTCACATTGGATATTTGATTCTATCATACATTAAAATATTTTCTTTTAACATTTTTTTCTATATATAGATTTATATAAAGTTGATATCACTTATTAAAATATTTTTGAAAAACATAAGGTTTAAACATCTTACTCACATATTTTTTTTACCTCTAATTACTCTACATGATATTAGGTCATATGGACAACTAATTAAAAATGCATAGCATATATTTTTTTTTTCATTTTTATTATAGTCGACATTGTTTTTCTATTTAGAGAATATTTTATTTTTATTTTACGAGGAATGAACATACTTAATGTAGCCTTCACACTGGGATGTAGAAACAATATAGATGTAGTTTAATCCCACATATCTACCAATGGCTTCGAGGAGATCCAATATCAAACTTTAAAATTACATGTCAATTAATACATTTTATCGCTTCGTAAATTTGTGATTAATATAGTTTTATGTGGTAATTTTTCATTGTTTAAATTGTATAATTTTATATTTCATCATTATTAATATTTTATATTAAAAATTGATTTAGTCACACATTTTCCTCTTATTAAAAGTAACTACTCTTGCCATTACCTTCAATTAAGTTTTCCTTTCAAGCTAAGGTTAACATACACACACACATATATATACACAGTTTCTGTAGAGAGAGAAAATCCATGTTGAAATATATTAGTTAATATGGATATTCAAACACTTTCTTTAACTTCTATATATATATATATATATTTTATTTCTATAAAGTTGTATAAAATTATAATTTCAACCCTTAATTGTTGTGTTAATAGATTTTTAATTGTTTAAATTATTTTTATTATTTTTCGAGGACGTGACATACTTACACATCTCCCTTGTACTGGATTCTAGAACC
>JAXQQM020079690.1:0-157107 GCA_034641835.2 Pinus albicaulis | reverse complement strand
TGATTTCGTGCTATTCTTCTTTGCATCACATGCCTTGTAGTTGGCAAAACACGTGAATTGTTCTTCCAATATTCATATATTATTTTTTTAACATTTTCTCCAAGTCTATCTTTGTATGGTTTCGTACAAATAGCTCTCCAACAAGCGAGTTCATCATTTACATCTATTTGCAGCCGAAATTTTCGATGATTGTGCAAAGTTTTTTGCGAAGTTCTGTTGTGGTAAAACACAACCCCCCCATTTTTTACTTGTTCACTTCAAATAATAGGGACCCTTTCTATAAATTTTTGGCTAAACGCCTTTTAGGATTCTTATTTATTTGATTATCCTACGCGATTGTTAATTTTTCATTTTCTTTGTGTTCTTATTTTGATTACTTTGTTAAAATTGATTTTTAATAAGCTTCCCATTGATGCTTGTTTTACCTCATTTGGTCAACTGGTTTGAAAATGGTACTCCTTTGAAGCCCCATCATTTATCTAGTCTAGGTTAAAAATGCTATTTTTATTCTTTTTTATTTATTTTCGGAGTGTCTGTAGTTTAGAAAATTTCATAACTAAACTAAAAATCATTAAAATAAAACCAAAATAAAAAATTGATATTTAACATTAAATTTTAAGATTAATTAAATTAATTATTATAATAAAATATAATTAATTTAATTAAAATTAAAACTTAATATTAAAATATATATATATATATAATAAATAAAAATAAATAAATAAAAAATAAATAAAAATTTTACATCGCATATCGCAATATCGGATCCATCGCAACTTTTATAACATGCACAATTGAAAAACCCCGATCCAAGGTTCTTGCGATATGCGATAGTTAAAAGGCTTAAGGCAGGAACGAAGGGCTTTTTATAAAGCTTTTATTTTTGTTTTGGGTTTCAAAAACTCACTCATACGTATGAGTGAAGGTAGGAAGGTAGGATATTTTTTATAGCCCCCAAGACCCAGAACACGAAAACACTTATTATAAAATAAAATAAAAAATTTCTCGCAAATTTCCTTCTCGCAAATTCTTAAAAAGCCTTAACATTTGACAACCCAAAATGCGATATGCGATAAGGCCAAATGTGATGTGTTAAAAGATTTTAATACAAAGTTTTTTTTTCACCCCTTATGCCTCCCGCACCTCCACCTCACTCACCCTCACGTCACCCTCACCTCACACTCCACTCACCATATCCCTCCATAATCTCACGTGGATGAATTAATGGGTTTGGATTGATTTCAATGGTTTGTTTTATGGGTTTTAGGTTTGGATTGATTCGAATGGTTTGTAAATTAATTTTATATTTTTTATATTATAATAATTATATTATAATTATAATATTTATTATAATTTTAATATAATTTGAATTATAATATTAATCATATTTAAATTAACTTTTTCAAATAATTTGTATATTAATTTAATTTTGTAACTTAATCAATTTCTAATTAGATGAAAATTAATTAGAATTAATTTTATATATTAGTTGGTTAATAATTAATTTAGAATTAATTATTAGATAATTAGAATTCTAATTTAGGATTAGATTTTTAATTAAAATTCGGATTTTTAACCCAGTAACAGAATTTCCAGATTTATGCCAGATTTGACTCATCAACTTTGGAAGCTCATAGAATGAGTTTTACTTGGCCAAATGAGGCTCAGGACGGCTCATTGGAAAGATAAAATCAAGGAGAACATTTTTGAGGAGGTTCCACTAATAAATTTGGTCATTAATTGGATAAAAAATCATGCAGAAGATCAAGCTCCGAATTTCTAAAACAAAATCAATTCTCTGAGTTATTTTCTGCATTTTCATTTGTCCTAAGCCTCTTTTAATTGCCGATTCGCTCATCAATAATATCCTTGGTCAATTAAACCATCCTAGGCATCAATAGAGAGTTTATATTTTATTTTCAATTATTTATTTAAATAGAATTTGATTAGATTTGTTTTAATGCCAGAAATGGTATTTTGATTTTATTATTGCATCTTAATTTATTTTGATTTCTTTTTGCAGGAAAACAGTAGAAGAGATATGAAGAAAAGATCTTAATCAATGAGAATGCTCCAGCAATTAAAAGATTGAGATTTTTGAGCAAATAAAATGGGATTGGATAGATTTCTCCGCAACAAACTTTCCTCTCAAGAATTCTTGTGCAAATATTATAAATAGCAGATTGCAGAATGTAATAGGGGGCTGCTCTCCTCTGCAATTCTGGAATTCTAAAAGCACTTTTGTAATAGGGATTTAGAGTTGTAGGTGGGAGGAGTGGAATCTCAGATCTGGTGATTATTGAGGTTTTTCTTTTACATCCTGAGTTATGTCTAATAAACAGAGTTTGCACTGTTGTAGCACTACTTTTGAAAGCAGAAGCTTGGGAATTGTAAAGGACTATTAGAGACCGGAGCTGGAGAAATGGATTTAATAAACTGGTATTTTGAATACTATTGTTTTAAATGCTAGTTTCATTTTATGATAACAGAAATGTGTCAATTTACTTACATATTTGTGCACTTTTGTCGGTATGGGTAATTTGCTTCTATTTTATGTTGTTATTTATCTCTGCTCTTATGGGTTGAATTCTGATTTCTGAGTAACTATTTACTCATAAATCTGTCTTTTAATATTGGATGAATAAATAGTGATATGTTGTGAACTTCTTCCGCATATTATTGTTTAATAATTCAAGTTACTGATTAAATGATCAATACCATTTTGTGAACTACTTCCTAAGTGTTTTTGATTGATTATTTCAGTTAAAAGGTCTCAATAGGATGTGTTTTTCTATCCATAATGTCAGTTAATTGAACTATTTCATTAACTTGATATTCATTATAAACAAGACATATTTCAATCCCAATATTTTAAATACCTGCTCTTGGTTGGGTTAGATCTATATCTTCCTAATTAAGATAGGATTAAGATAGTTTATTTTGCTTGCATCTTAGAATAAGTTTGCATTTAGATTAATTTCTACATTCTCTTAAGTCCTCTTACCAAAGAGGCAAACTTTAGTAGTGGATTGGTTGAGCCCTAAATCAGCTTAAGGATCACTTTCTTGCCTGATCAGCAAGAAGGTTGATCTGATGTCTCTTTTCCATTGGTGAATGAAAGTCATATTTTAAAGCCATTGGAGATTGAGAGAAGGTAACTGGACCTAGTTGACCCAGTCGAAACCACCATTTCAAATGGAAAAGGAGCTGCTTTAAGGTCCGGACCGGGTGGTTATCCCCCATGTTGTTGCAACGATTTTCGAGGCTTCAACATTTTGGTGCTAGAAGGAGGGCCTGAAACTTGTTGTCTGTTGGAGTCTTTTTAATTTTAACATTTTATTTAATCACGATGGCTCCTTTTAAACTTCCAATTTGGAGTTGTATCCATGGACGTGCATCTTCCAATACTCCACCCGAAGTGGTAAGACTCTTGTCTCAGGTAAAATTCAATGGTAAGAAAAATTCTTCTGCCTTTAATCATGTCCTTCAATTTATTCAAAATGTTTCAAATTATGATTTTCAAGGAATTGATGAAGGCATTTTATGTAGAATTTTTACTCTCACATTTGCGGCAGAAGCCAGAAACTGGTGTAGAACTCTTCCGGTTGCCTCAATTCACAGCTGGGATCAATTTGTTACAAGTTTCATCTGTAGATTTGACAACTATAATTATGATCAGGTATATGATGAAATTGAATATCTACGAAAATAAAATGAATCTGTTAGAGATTTTAATATTCGATTTCATTTGAATTGTTTAAAATTTAATGTCAAAGATGAACCTATGAAAGAAGAATCACTAGATTGGTTTGAACATAATTATTCTCTTCCCCCTAGTCCCGATCCATATGAAATTAGTTCAAGCTTTGTTCCATCCCCTTCCAATATAAATGAGAAATCCAATTTGGATGTACAAATAAATTGTGATGAAGAGATTTCACAAAGCTTGGAAAATATTTCTAATCAAATGCAAGAAGACAACAACAGCAATTTTGGAGAAAGACCTGCATTAGAATCTGAAAGTTTCTCTGCATTAAATTCAGAAAATCAGATTTCCAATCAGCGAGTGCAAACAACATTCAAAGTAAATAATAAAATGCAAACTGTTGTACAAATTTCAGAATTTTCCCATGGTGAACAAATGTCGAAATCAGAGCAGTAAAGCAGCCTTCTTCAAGAAAGCATGCGCACGCAAAGGAATGATCTGGAATCTGAAATTTACAATGATTATAATGCACAAGAGTTATCAAACCGAGACATTTTTAATTGCATTATTTCAGATTCACATTTTTCCCTTTATCCTGATATTTTTTATGATGGTAAATTTTCCCCTCTTGGTGTTAATGATATTTCAGAAAAAACAAAGGCTGATATAAATGAATTACCATTAAGTTTTTATCAAGATAGAGAAGCAATTAATGATCATTCTTTTGCCATTAATGAACATGAAATTCTTGTTCCTCTGTGTTTGGATATATTGGATAAGATTGAAGGGAATTCTAGAGAATCTTGTGAAGTCATTTATGATATTTACTCTGACATTGAGGATGTTGATTTCTATTCTTCTAAAGAGAGTCCTCATGAGAAAATTCAAATAACCTCTGAGAATGAGGAACATTTCAATTTAGAAATTATTCCAACTAATCCTCACTCTAAAGCAGATAATCATCTTCATGATTTCACTATTCGAGAAAATATTCCAATTTATGATTCATATCATGATCAAGCTTTCATTCCTGTTCATAATCATAAATCTCTTTCTAATTCACAAGTTGGAATTCGAAATTACTCAAATTCCATAATTCTGGCCAATCTTTGTAAAAAAGAAATTATTTCAAAACGATCCCGATTGTGCTGTAACATTAGTTGTACAAATAGTGATTTAATTTTATTTTTGTTTCCTCACTTATTTTGTATTAAATCAGATTTATTTTCAGATTTTATTTTTCAGATTTTTGATACATTACGCTGGCATATTGAGCACTTTATTATCAAACATTCAATTGATACATTGCCCTATTGGAAAATTGAAGTTTTATATTATAATCAAAAGCATCAAAAGCTATTTCAATTTCAATTTCAATCAATGCTAATGTTTTATCAAAAGCTTCTATCTTCTCAAAGGCAATATCAACAAGAGAATATATTTTTAGAAGTCTGCCAGCAATCCAATTTAATTAATAATTTTCCATTTCATTTGAAAGATTTCCATCCATTTTTCATTAATTCATTTGAAAAATATTTGGAAATTTTTCCTTCATGGAAGATTGTCAATAGCTTAACATTTACACATAACACTAACAATTTCTTCCAGGCCTTTGAATCTAAAAGTTCATATCCACAATCTGGCCTTTCATCTCCTCTTTTGAACATTTCCCAATTATTAATAGAAATCCATCCAGATTTCTATGATCCAATTGGTATTCAATTGAAAAGAAAATTTCATGAGAAGGAGATTTTAGATAAGCTTCTAACAATAGTTGTACATTCTGATTTCAGGTTTAATTTTCTTAGTTCAATTAGATTTGTATTTTTATTACTAATATTTGAATTGTACATACATGCAGGGATTAAAATGAGAAAATGGTTACATTGGAAATATGACTATACCTAGTCATTTTTCAAGTATATGGTTAGAATAGGAGTAGAGTTAATGTAGTTAATTTATTTTCAACAGTTCTGTAGATTAAAAATAAAACAAAGCAATCAGCCATTTTCATACATGTTCAGTGAAAACATTTTCTCCCAATCAGAAAATTTTAATTCTTTCTTTCCTTTTTAAATTTCTTACAGCAATACCTCTACTCTGTCTATTTTGAATAATGTCTTGATTAAATTCAATTAAGGTTGCACTTGGCATCAATCGCCTCAAAGCCACTTTTCTTAATTTCGGGATTTCCTTCTAAGATTTTCTTTTGAAATTTATATGATAAAGGTTTTGAGGATATAAAAGCTTCATGATCTCATTATCCCATGAAATGTATGACTGTATATGATAAGCTTAATTCTGATTCAATTATTATTAGTCAGTCTAACCTTTCGTGGTAATCATATGAAGTTCATATTATCTTCCTTGAAATTTGCTAAGCTGACTTTAAGGATGCCCATTTTGCTGTGTGCACACATTCAAATCTGTTTTGACTTTTTTCCACAATTAGTGGCTTTAATCCCATTCGGACCTTTAGTTTATTATCTAATGTTGTAATACGCATCATATTTATTTACTAAAGGAATTATTGAACAGTCACTATAACAATACAGATTTTTCTCAAGTTAATTCAGAATGAGCAGAGGTAATAAATTGTTGTTTCAATTCAAAAGGGAAGACTATTTTCATATTTATTTTTAGTAAATTTTGTATTTCCTAAACATGAATAAGCAGATTTTATTTAGGCTGATTACTCACTCCAATTTAGAATAAATGATGAGATGATTTTGGACAAAGGAAAAATTTTGATAAATCGAAGGCAAAATTTGAAGATTCATGAGGTAAAAACTACAGAGAATTTCATTCCAAGTACGTATTCATAAGTTCATTCTCATCTATTATTAGTTTCTCTTTTTCTTAGTTTATTTTTTATTTTTGTTTTGTTTTATTTGCAGGTTTTCATTTGTTTTCAAAACTTGAAGTAAGCAGCAAACCCATTTCAAATTTGCAACAGGTTCAGGGAAATTTTATTTTGAGATTCATTAGAATTTGAACATTTTTAACTTTGCTTTCAACCATCAAAAAACCCAATTGAAATTTCAAGCAATATCATAGGATTCAACTTGATTTTCATATTGTTGATACTTCAGTGAAAATGTTTGCAATACTACCATCCCACTTATCTTCGTCAATAATTTCATTCCGATATCACATCATCCACTTCACAACCATTTGTAGCGAAATATTTCATTGGAAGTAGCTTTTAGCATTTTTGATAACAAATTGTTCATAAAAGATCTCCGATGTATTACCTCGCTCATATGTCATATCGCATTTCGCATATAAGAGGTTTGTAGTTGAATATACTTCCATTATCATGAATCGCCGATCTCCGATAAACGACTTTACCGATATTGCGATGACCACATAATTCCAAACCTGATATAAAATTCAAATCAAGTTTATAAAATATTGCGTCCAACCAATCGCAATAAAAGTAGGAGCATAATTTTAAAGGTTCGATGTCTCAGATCCAATATGTTACTAAATTTTCATCATAAAATTATCGGGTCCACTCTTCATCGCATATCGGCGTATCAAGAATTGTTACATCATATGCTTAAGATTGCCAATCGCGATTGCCGATTAGTCACGTCATTCATCGCATATCGGCATCGCAAGAATCAAATTGTGTTACATCGGGTACCAAAAAGTTCGCCAATTGCCGATTAGCTACGTCATCCATCACATCGCCGATATTGGAATTTCCAACATGATTATTCTCCGATATTCCGGTACACCGATATCGCAATCGCCTCATCGCATTTTTATTCATGGCCATACCACTATTCCAAATTTGCGATGTGCAATGTGCAATGTGCAAAGTACAAATCGCGAGATGCGGTGTACGATCTGCAAATTGCAGCATGATTGTCCCCGATTCGCAATATAAAAGTTCTTCAATAGTATGATCGCTACATCTCATCGCACATATTTTTTTTTCCGCATGATCTCATATCAACAATTTGTTATTTCAATCACCGATGCGATAAACTCCAACGCATGTCTCTACATGCAATGTGAATCATTTGATAAGGCGATGTGTTATTTTAAAAGCAAGCGTGGGCAACCACTATGGTAAGAAAGCAAATAATGACCAATTTGCAGTATATTTAAATCATTTCGATTTCTTATATATTTCAGTTTTAAATATATAATTCCATAATTAAATATGGAATTCAAGACATCTCTATTTTCATATTTAAATTTTATTATTTTGGATTTGGTCTTGATTCTGGACAATTTATAAAATCATGGAGTTTATATGAAACTTATAATATTTTGAGAAACATTCGTTACTACAAATTTGCATTCTCATTTCTGATGCATTTCTTTTAATTTCAATTCCCTTGAGCACTAAGAATTCCATTTTTACATTTTACTGCTTGCTTTAGTTTAGATAAAATAAATAATGATTTTGGGTTATAGGATTTTGGTTAGTTTGACTTCTTCATGTTTTTAATGTTAATTAAAATAAGAAGTTAGCTAGTTTGGAGAAACTGATACCTTTCAGGTAAGATCAAAAGCAATCATCCAATGGTAAGATTCATGTACCCACTTTCATTTATTTCCATTTCGTTACTTTAGTTTCAGTTTTGTTTTTCTGATATATAAATATGTTTTGCAGCTCTTCATAAAAGCTTCCAATCCTCCGCCAGATCATATTTTCGAAGTCCATACTCTTCTCCTGGCTTAATTTCAAGAAGCAGCGATAATCCTCATTGAAATAGCTACACCAGGAAGTTTTAGAACCTTTAGCTTTTTCTTTAAGCATTCCTTTCATTAGAAAATGATTAAGTTGATGCTTTGAAACAAGAAGATTGATATCAGACAGAAATTTTTCATTGTGGCTGAATTTTATCGTCAGTGCTATCTAAAAAGCCTAAAACACTTACAACCCTGCAAGGTATGATTTTTCTAAATCTCGACATAAGAAGGATTGATTACACGATTATTTTCTTTCTTCATATTGTTGAGACATTGGTATAAACATTCTTGTTTGAGTTTATCTTGCGAAACTTGGATTTTCCTTTCCATTTTTTAAAATTTCTTCATTTTTATTTTTGCTGATTTCTTTCTCATTTTAGCATAAGAATTTTTTTTCCTTTGGTTTTCAATGTTGATTTTGGTGAATTTGCCATGATTTATATGGAAGGCCTTCTTGTTACCTAACTATGGTTAGCATACACGGAGAAAAAATTGTTAATAGTCATCTATTAACTTTTTCTTAAATCTCTTAGTAAAGTTTGATTTTCTTATTATAAAGGTAGACATACTTAAGGAAGAGATTACCAATTTAGAAAAATTGACAAAGTATCATAAAATCTGGAGAAATTTCTTTTCATCAAAATTGTAATCATTTTGAGATTTCAATATTTTATTAAGATCTTTCAAAGTTCTATTGTCAGTCAAGAAAAGTTATTTTTAAGCAAGTAAAGACACTTTACAGCAAAGCACCTTTTAACTCTAAAATTGTCATTCTTAACTCTTAAGGAGTCAATGATTTTCCATGTCCCAAAGAGTCTTATTTTTCTAGAATATAATCTAGAGATATATTTAAACTTAAAAGATAAGAGGTCTCATCATGAGCCTGCTTACCATGATCATAAGGGAAAAATAGGCTGACATTACCAACACTGCTAAACAAACCAGGGTAATGGCTTATGATTACAAACAACTATAAGACAAGGAGTCTCATCACGAGCCAACTTGTTCAGTCCAATTATAACCAGTGAATGGCATTGTCAACTATCTGGCTACCAAACCAGGACAATGGCTTTTAAGATTTATAATAAAAATAAAAATAAAAAATAAAATAATATAAATGGATTTATCTCTAGGTCAATAATTCTTAAAGAGATGGGATTCTGAATCATTGGTGATTAAAAGGTAACCCTGTCGAGACTATAGATGTTTGTTGGCAACAGTGGCTCTACCTGTGACAAATGAGTATATTTTAAAAAGCTAAGTTGTAAAGTGACCCCTGCTTTATCTCTACAACTAATTAAGGACTGATATAGAGTTTTGAAATATTTTAATTTATGAGGAATTTTAAGAAAAAATACAGTTAGATGATTCTTTCTTTTATTCAGACTAATGAACCTAGTCAAGCATTTTAAGCATAATTCTCTTTTCTTTAATTATTTTTACTTGAATTTTAGGAAAATCTTATTCATATCAAACAGAGATAACTGGTTCTTCTCCCGTGTGTCGCCATTGTTGTGGTAAAACACAACCCCCCCATTTTTGACTTGTTCACTTCAAATAATGGGGACCCTTTCTATAAATTTTTGGCTAAACGCCTTTTAGGATTTTTATTTATTTGATTATCCTACGTGATTGTTAATTTTTCATTTTCTTTGTATTCTTGTTTTGATTTCTTTGTTAAAATCGATTTTTAATAAGCTTCCCATTGATGCTTGTTTTACCTCATTTGGTCAACTGGTTTGAAAATGATACTCCTTTGAAGTCCCATTATTTATCTAGTCTGGGTTAAAAATGCAATTTTTATTCTTTTTATTTATTTTCGGAGTCGCTGTAGTTTAGATAATTTCATAACTAATTTCATTAAAATAAAACCAAAAATAAAAAATTGATATTTAATATTAAATTTTGAATTAATTAAATTAATATGATTAATTTAATTAAAATAAAATTTAATATATAAAATATATATATACAAATAAAAAACAAAAAATTACATCGCATATCGCAACCATCGCAATTTTAATAACATGCACATCTTAAAAAACCCGATGACCTTCATTCCCCGATATGCGATGGCTCTTCAAGCATTAACCAAAGTTTGATAAAATACCATTCAACCATTTATCCGATGCAATAAGTCAAACATTGACTTTTGTTTTAAATTCCTTATAACTCCCGTGACCTCATACTAATTTCATACTCCTACACCGCAAAATTTCTCGCATCGCAGATTTTATATGTGAACATTCCAAAAAATGCGATGTTGTATTTCTTGCGATGTGCGATGTCAGATCGCAAGATCGCATCGCAGGTTTTCAAACAATACATTTTCTTAAAACATGACAAACCCCCGATATGCGATAAGGCTAAATGCGGTGTGTTAAAAGATTTTAATAAAAAGTTTTTAACCCCTTATGCCTCCCACACCTCCACCTCACTCACCCTCACGTCACCCTCACCTCACACTCCACTCACCATATCCCTCCATAATCTCACGTGGATGAATTAATGGGTTTGGATTGATTTCAATGGTTTGTTTTATGGGTTTTAGGTTTGGATTGATTCCAATGGTTTGTAAATTAATTTTTAATATTTTTATATTATAATAATTATATTATAATTATAATGTTTATTATAATTTTAATATAATTTGAATTATAATATTAGTTATATTTAAATTAACTTTTTCAAATCATTTGTATATTAATTTAATTTTGTAACTTAATTAATTTCTAAATTAGATGATAATTAATTAGAATTAATTGTATATATTAGTTAGTTAATAATTAATTTAGAATTAATTATTAGATAATTAGAATATAATTTAGGATTAAATTTCTAATTAAAAATTCTGATTTTTAGCCCAGCAAACAGAATTTCCAGATTTATGCCAGATTTGACTCATCAACTTTGGAAGCTCATAGATTGAGTTATACTTGACCAAATGAGGCCCAGGACGGCTCATTGGAAAGATAAAATCAAGGAGAACATTTTTGAGGAGGTTCCACTAATAGATTTGGTCATTAATTGGGTCAAAAATCATGCAGAAGATCAAGCTCCAAATTTCTAAAAACAAAATCAATTTTCTGAGTTATTTTCTACATTTTCATTTGCCTAAGCCTCTTCTAATTGCAGATTCGCTCATCAATAATATCTTTGGCCAGGCATCGATAGAGGGCTTATATTTTATTTTCAATGATTTATTTAAATTAAATTTGATTGGATTTGTTTTAATGCCAGAAATAGTATTTTGATTTTATTGTTGCATTTTAATTTATTTTGATTTCTTTTTGCAGGAAAAAAGTAGAAGAGATATGAAGAAAAAATCTTAATCAATGAGAATGCTCCAACAATTAAAAGATTGGAATTTTTGAGCAAATAAAAGTGATTGGGCAGATTTTCTTCAACAAACTTTCCTCTCAAGAATTCCTTTGCAAATATTATAAATATGAGATTGCAGAATGTAATAAGGGCTGCTCTCCTCTGCAATTCTGGAATTCTAAAAGCACTTTTGTAATAGGGATTTTGAGTTGTAGGTGGGAGGAGTGGAATCTCAGATATGGGCATTATTGAGGTTTTTCTTTTACATCCTGAGTTATGTATAATGAACGGAGTTTGCACTATTGTAGCTTTGCTTTTGAAAGCAGAAGCTTAGGCATTGTAAAGGACTATTAGAGACCGGAGCTGGAGAAATGGATTCAATAAATTGGTATTTCGAATACTATTATTTTAAATGCTGGTTTTATTTTATGATAATAGGAATGGTGTCAATTTACTTACATATTTGTGCACTTTTGTCGGTATGGGTAATTTGCTTCTATTTTATGTTTTTATTTATCTCTGCTCTTATGGGCTGAATTCTGATTTCTGAGTAACTATTTACTAATAAATCTATCTTTTAATAATGGATGAATAAATAGTGATATGTTGTGAAATTCTTTCGCATATTATTGTTTAATAATTCAAGTTACTGATTAAATGATCAATACCATTTAAAATTTTCTAGGTATTTAGTGAGTTAAGTTATTTCGAGTTAAGGTCTCAATAGGATGTGTTTTTCTATCCATAATGTCGATTAATTGAACTATTTTATTAACTGATATTCATTATAAACAAGACATATTTCAATCGATATTTTAAATACCGTACTTGGTTTGAGTTTGATCTATATACGCTAATTAAGATAGGATTAAGATAGTTTCTTTTTGCTTTCATCTTGGAATAAGTTTGCATTTATATTAATTTCTACATTCTCTTAAGTCCTCTTTAAAAGAGAAAACTTTAGTAGTGGATTATTTAGCCCTAAATCGGCTTAAGGATCACTTTCTTGCACGATCGGCAAGATGAACGATACGATGTCTCTTTTTCCATTGAGTAAGCAAAGTCATATTTTAAAGCCATTGGAGATTGAGAGAAGGTAACTGGACCTAGTTGAACCAGTCAGAACCACCATTCCAAACGGAAAAAGAGCTTCTTTAAGGTCCGGACCGGGTGGTCATCCCCCATGTTGTTGCAGCGATTTTCGAGGCTTCAATAGGTATCTTAGAGTTGAATGAGATCTCGCTTTTGAATATAGTCTTCCCTCTATAAAAAGTGCAATGAAATTCTTTACCTCCGAAGAGACTAAATGAGAACAAGATGATGAAAAAATAAAAATTATGTAGAAAGATTTCAAGGAAAAATAACTAGACAAAGAACACTGAGCACAGTGTTAATAAAAGGGGAGGAGAATATAATATTCATCTATTTTTGTAATATTGTTTTGGTTAGACTGAGTTACGTTAGAGAGAATTGTCGAAAAGCCATGAATAATATGGGAATAATTATGTACATGAGTATTTACTAATAAATAAATAAATGGGATGTATGTACTTGGGAATGAGACGCCTAGATATAAGACTCTTTCCAAAGAGAGAAAAGAAAATATTCATTGGTAAATGAGATTGCATAATTCCTTCATGATAAGAATTCTAGATGAAATTGATAAAATTCCATTAAGTTTCGTAGATGAAGAAATATGCTAAGATTTGATAAGCATAAGAGAATTGTGGGATAAAAAGAGAGGGTTTTATGGAAAATCCTATGCAAGTGGATAAAAATGTCCACAAAAGCATTAAGCCGCTAAAGGAAACTTCATCATGAAAGAAAGCTATTAAATAATGATTGAAGGTATCAACATAGGGCTTGGGTTTATCTTCTACTCAAGCTCACCTCACGGGGAACTTGAGGTACACTTGATGGTTGGGTGGTGAGTGTGCCCATGAGGTACAATATGTTACATCGTTTCTAGTTAGAAAATATGTGCACAAATTTTTTTGAGAATAGTTTTGAAAGTAGTATAGTATTTATATTTAAATGATGAAGTAAGTGAGTTGAATATAAATTCTACATTTAGTATGGATGTATTTTTATATTTCGGAATATCGAAAAATTCATCCTAGGTCCTCTGCATAACATTGATTCTCCAAAATTCTCTAGTAACTAATATATTAAAATGTTGCATAGGGTAGTAAAAAAATTAGTGATCATGTATCATATTCTAAAGGGACTAATTCATGGCTTCCTAAGGTCACATGTATGATAATTCTTCAAAGGTTTTTCATGAATTTTATCTTTACTTGTAAATATTTATTACTAAATTGTTTCAACAACTAATTCCAAAGAAAAAGGGAAGAAGTCATAAGTAATTATTTTGGTATAAAATTTGGCCTACAGTTATTAACCCTTCTCTCTGATCTAATATATTTATATAATTTATATAAGAAAATTATACTACCTACGAGAGTTAATAATATAGGGAAAAATGAGTTGATCTAATATATTTTTATAATTAATATAAAAATAGTATACTACCTAAAAGAGTTAATAATATAGGGAAAAATGAGTAGGATGGATATTAATTCATGAATATGGAAATCTTAAATATTAAGAAAATACTAAAACTAATGTCGTCGCGTTCCAAACAAGAACCACAAGTAGTAGTAGTCCATGTTAGGTCTCCAAATATTTAACATGTACAAGATATGCGTAATTAGTTGAATCAGGTTCATTAACCATAAGTAATATTTTAATAAATACCTATCGTATTGACTGCTTAAGATGTAATCAACGACCCTTTGTATCGTATCCAGATACCTGCTTTAGGTTTATTCATATTGATTCATACATGAAATCAAGTCCTAAAATTTTATTGTATAAACCTCTAAAGATTCCACATTATATTTTGACGTACATTTAAATTTACATTGAAATATTGTTCATAACCACTGGCCTCATATTTGTCATTTATTGTCGATCGTTGTTGGCCAAAGAACCAGTGTCGTTGAACTCCTACTCCTCCACGCCACATTCTTATAAAGAAACATGGATGAAGCCTCAGTTTTGTTAGCAACTACAAATTTTTTTGTTTATGATAACATTTCATGTTGCAGCCAACTACACAATGCGCCATGGAATCCTTCGAATAACACAAACATTTTACATCTTGTTTAGATAATTTTGGGAATGATTTGTACCATACCCCATAAGAATTTGGCACAATTAAAAATATTAATTCAATGATGCTCATAAAGACAAATATTGTTTGATAAATTGTTTGGGATTGAACTAACATGAAGACCATTTTATGACATTTCTTACAAAAATGCCGAAGGAAGGGAATGGCAGAAGAAGAGGTAAGAGAAGCACATGAAGAGGAATATTAATAAGAAAAATAATGGCTATTTTGATGGGTAGGCGATATTTTAAAAATTATACAACATGCATGTATATCTTGGATTCACTAGATCTAACAATGTACTAAAGTTAAATACTGAATCCCTTCTACAAATATTTTGCGAGATTAAAAACACAATCTCCAATCACATGAAGGAAAGAAGAATCAATCAAACCACAAAACAGATAATTTCCTGGGGAAAGATTGCTGCTCAAAACCCCTCTATCATATATTATATATTCCAGAAGGAATCTTGAAAAAATTGCATACAAATCTTCTCACAAGAGACCTCTTGTATTCAGCTAATTGTCTCACACTGATCCAAACAAAATCAGGCCAATAATCAGCCAATTCTTAGCCTGTCTTCAGCCTTCATTGCTCAAGTACTTCATGAGGAATGCAATCCCTAATGATAAGGAATTCCAACCTTCCTACACTGCGCTAAGTATCATGGGCATATTGTGGTGTTTTAGCTACACCTGGGTAGCTTTCTAATATCACAATTGATAGTTACACTCCTTTCACCTAGATCTCAATTGGGTCTCCACTGGAACTAACATGCATGCAGCTAAAAATAGTAAATCCTTAGTTGCATGTGAGATCACTGATTGTGAATTAATTAATATCTAACTCACTTGATCTCTCACTAGTGTATCTTCAGTTACAACTAGCACAACTGAGTTTAACTCACTTAACTGAGTTAAATAGATTACAATCTGCATTAACTAATACACCACTGCACTTTGAACTTTGTTACAACTAGAATTACTCTATATGCCTCACTAACTACCTCTAACTCGAAATCACTCTTAGTTAATTATTTCAAATTTAAATTGAAAATAGATTACAGTTTATTGTCCATATTAATTAAGGGATAAATAAAATAGACATGAAAAAAATTTAGCCCGCACCAGTGTAGGTGCTGCTTGGACCTCCTAGTCCCACACTTAGTGTAGCTGATGCTTGGACCTCCTAGTCCCACACAGTGTGTAGGCTCTACTTTTTGTTTATGGATGCCAATTTCACTGTCTCTTGTTGCAAAATTCAATGCTCCCTCTCAACAAGAAAGTAATGTCCTTGCATGCGACATGTACCTCATGCATGCACCATGCAACCTCTTGCATGCTACATGTAACTCTTTCAAGAGACATGCAACTCTTGCATGAAACACTTCTCTCATGTTTCTCGCACATAAAACCTTTGCATGCAACACTTCTCTATTGTTTCTCACACATGCAACCTTTTCATGCAACACTTCCAAAACTGAAGAGCCTCCAAACAACTAAATCAGTATAATGCATATGTCATTAGATTC
The DNA here is from genome assembly GCA_034641835.2 of Pinus albicaulis. Lineage (NCBI taxonomy): Eukaryota > Viridiplantae > Streptophyta > Pinopsida > Pinales > Pinaceae > Pinus > Pinus albicaulis. The sequence continues at coordinate 140,661 of JAXQQM020079690.1, read as the reverse complement.
TTCTGACTACTGCTACCTACTACATAGGTCAACTAAATTCTCTATGTTATTGACATCTCCATACATGCACTCGGCACTGCTACCAACTCTGATATGCACTCCATTATCTGACACCTGTCACTTTGATTTCTGTCTTCCTGACATTTGACTACATCAATCTAGTTGATCCTTCTACTTCTTCTTTGTGGGCTCCTCATAGCTAGGTTCAATCTAGGAGATGCACCATCTCTAGGACCCTGCCCAAATTTATTCTTGGGATTAATCTTACATGTCGCCCCACCTAACAACTGGAGGTACAGTTGCATGCACTACCTCTCCCCATATGGCTCAAAATTTATCTGCATGAGTGGTTTCTCCCACTCCATGATCCTCCACATGTGGTTGCTCCAGTATTTAGGTTCATTCTTACCTACATGAAAATCCAACTCCCTCTCAAGTGTCAAATTCATGGCTTTCTCACACTTCCCAATGGTTGGAAGCTCGATATAAATTGCATCTACCTCAAGTCTATAGATATTATTCTACATCTCCAGTTGTGGCTACTCCACAACCTTCTCAGACTGCTTCTCAAACCACATGTTGAGAGGCTCCCTCTCAACCATGAAATCACTAACCTCTGCTTTTCTCCTCAAATATTTGCATGAATCTTGTACCTCAGTGCATGCAGGTTCTTGGCTCGGGCACATTGTAATTGTCCCAGCGTCACAAAATTGTCTAACAAAAGTGCTAATTTTAAATTGATGATATCTCCCTCATCTAAGCTACGATTCAACTGATTTTTTTTTATTTTCAATTTGGGTATTTTTTCGCAAGGAATACCATGTAGAAAATGTATAACACAACTCCAATACCATGTGGAAATCATACAAAATGCATGTGTATCTTGGATTCACCCGATCTCACAATGTACTAAAATTAAATACTGAAACACTTCTACAATTTTTTTGTGAAATTAAAAACACAATCGACAATCACATGAAGCAAATAAGGATCAATCAAACCGCAACACAAATAATTTCATGGGGAAAGCTTGCTGCTCAAAACCCCTCTATCATATATTGTATATTGCACAGGGAATCATGAAACGATTACATATAACTCTTCTCACAAAATCCCTCTTGTATTTAGCTAATTGTCTCACACTGATCTAGACAAAATCAGGCCAATACTCAGCCAATTCCCATCTTGTCTTTAGCGTGCCTTGCTCATGCACTCCATGAGCGATGCAATCCTTACTCATAAGGAATTCCAGCCTTCCTACACTACACTCAGTATCATGGGAATCCTGTGGTTTTTTAACTACACTTGGGTAGCCTGCTCATATCACAACTATTAGTTACACTTCCCTTTCACCTAGATCTTAAATAGGTCCCCACTGGAATTGACATGCATGCAGCTAATAATAGTAAATCCTTAGTTGCATGTGAGATCACTGATTGTAAATTAATTAATATTTAATTCAATTGATCTCTCACCAATGTATCTTCAGTTACAACTAGAAAAATTGAGTTTAACTCACTTAACTGAGTTAAACTGATTACGACATGCATTAACTAATGCACCATTGCACTTTGAACTTAGTTATAACTAGAACTGCTCTAGATGTCTCACCAACTATCTCTAACTCGAAATCCACTAGCTAACTGAGTTCATCACCCTTAGTTAACTATTTCAAGTTTACACTGAAAATATATTACGGTTTATTGTCCATCTTAATTAAGGGATAAGTAAAATTGACATGCACCAAATTTAGCCTACACCGGTGTGGGTGTTGCTTGGACCTCCTGGTCCCACACTTAATGTAGGTGCTGTTGGACCTGGTGCCACACTTAGTGTAGGTGCTACTTGTTGTTTCCGGATGCCAATTTGACTGTTTATTGTTTCAAAATTCAACAGATATGTAGAGCTTCTAGTGAATTTCAAGGAGAAGTAGGCAGATTTGCTCCTAGAGGTAACCCTAATCCTGAAGCTGAATCTGATGCGATTACATTATGTTAATTCTCTGCTTGAGGCTCTGCAAGAGCTTGAGCGGATACGAACAAGAGCTCCGGTCCATTACTTGTGTGCTTACATTGTGGATTAGGGGGACCATCGGGAACTCGAGCAGCTCGGTCGGGTTCTCCGTTTGTTCCTGTCTCCTAAGGTCATCTCCATCCTACACCTTCCCTACAGGGATCCCACGTCGCTCTCTCTTTTTCCCTTCAGTCGATTGCACTCTCTGGAGCTTATGGGATGTGATCTCTCGACCTCCGTCGTTCAAGGATCGCTAGTGGTCAAGAACACTATGTAGAAAATAATTTTCCACAATTCCACAGTAACATTTCATTCAAATTTATATTTAAAACTAACTTAATCAACCAACCTTGAATTATAATTTTCCTAGATAAGGGTTGCATGGTTTAAACCCTGCTTCGAGTAACTATTCCATCAAAATTCCATGGGACTTGCACCTGATCTCATATTGTTTTTATCCATCCATTCCCTTATAGTAATGCCAATCCAAAAAAATTTTCACCCATTTTAAATATTGATCTCTTAAGTTGTTCCATAGGAATAAAAATATGAGTTCTAAGGTTGTTCCATAAGAATAAAAATACAGGTGTTGTTCATTAACCAAGGGTAGTCTCAGAAATCCGGGTCATTGAATTTTTTTCATAGAATATATTTTGCCACTAGGAAAATAATAACCATCTTGAGTATCGATGGTGGAGGAGTCCGAGGAATTATTTCTACAAAAATCCTAAAGTTTATGGAAGAAAATATACAGGTACTACTACTTTTCATGTATCTGTATTTTTATGATATAGAAATTTCTCATGTATGCAGATTCTTCTGATATAGAAATTTCAATGTAGAAAGCCAAAAAAAATGCATGAGGCTGCATATAAAATACATAAACAACTCAGAATTTCTCAACATTATTAATCGGAATTTGTTCAATCTATATAGAGTGGAATTAATACATTCTCGAGCACTATTGATGCATGAATCAGCTGATCCAAAAGCAAGAATAGTCAATTATTTCGATGTAGTTAAAGGTACGAGCACTGGTGGTCTCATAGAGAAAGAGATGTAATCTCTTCACAAGCGTTCAAATCAATTCACGAGAATTTGTTTCTGATTCTCCCTATCAAACTTCCCTCGACACATCCTTTCCTTTCACAACTTCTTTCTCAGCTACAATGGTGGCAATGTAGAGATGTAATCCCATCCCTAATATAGATATGTAATCCCATCCGCTTCACAGGGTTAAGTCAAGTCACAAGGGTTCCTTTTCGATTCTCCCTATCAAACTTCCCTCGACTAAAGGAGCATCCTTGCCTTTCCAAGTTTTTTTCTCAGTGATCATTGTGGTAGTGTACTTGCACAATTGTTGCAGTGGAAAATAGCGGTGGAAGTTGCATGTGGAGAATAGTGGTGGCAAAACTCTTAGTCGACAATGGATCCAACGCATGTACAACTGTTGTAGGTGGGAAAAAGTGGTGGAAGATTCTTAGTTACAAACAAAAATTTGGATATAAAAAAGTGGTCGCACGAATCTTGGTTACCAAAAAAACTTTGGATATAAATTCAAGAACAGTGCAAAAAAACTTGGTCTCAAACAGACTTTTGGTAAAATGATAGTGAAAAAAAACTTAGCTTTAACTAAAAAAACTAAAAATTAAACTTTGGTTAAAATGTAAACAAACTAAAAAAAAAATGTCATAGGATGAATTAATGCGGGTAGCAATCACTATAGTCTAGACTGGGACTAATATTACCAGTCATTCTATATTTCCATAATAGAGATCCGATGGTATATCAAGACGTTATTAGAAAACAGAAAGGCAATTAAAGTGAAAAAACACTCAACATGTTCGAAGGTATTTGATTAAGTGGGCTGCTACTAGAACTTTATATGCTCACCCTAGTAGATTCACCTCCGAAATCGTAAATTCAATGTCTACAACCACAACATTTCAAATTTTGTAATTAACCATATACAAACAAACCACTAATAATTTCTTGTTTCAACATGCATCTAAATAACTTTCCAGTTAAAATTACATGAATTGAGAACACCTAAGTAACAATATGCACATAAGGGTTTGCCATTTTTTATTTTATCAATTGAGGCATGAAGAACTAGCCAAACCATAGGAATAAAGATACACTAGAAAAACATACTGAGTCATACTCATAAACTGTAATTAAATAAACCATAACCATTTAAATAACCTAGAACATGATATTCAACCAAAATTATTTAAATAACCCAAGACATGATATAGAATATAATCAAATTTAACTATTCATACAAAACCTCTAATCATATATTATTTCTCTAAATACAAATGAGATTACATAAGTAGAACATGCCTGTAATAACAAAGGACTCTGTAAGTACGATAATAATTAACAAATTCCAAATCAAATATGAATTTGAATTCCATTGGATAAGGAAAAAAATTGACCACCTGAAATTTAATATGGAAAAAATTTGAAAGTATACATCTGTGACAGCTGCATTTAATGTTAACTAGTCGTTAACTAGTTAAATAGCATTTTATTATTTGTTTTAAGAAAAGACGGAGAAACTTACGTTTTTCTGGAAAGTTTATTTTCTTTATTATTATTATGAAATATAAAAATTATTTATGGGAAGTAGTTCCATAAAAAGTAAAAAATGTTGATTGTAAATGTATTCCAAGGATGGAAATGTGGTTGGACAGTTTGAATAGTTTGAAACGATTTTATGTTCCTCTTTTGAGGATAAGAGACTCAAATGTAGTATACCTAGGGGGGATAATATAGGGTACAGAGGGAGGTACCCAAAGGAATAATATGATGTAATAATATAAGAATGATAAATAATTGGGCCATAGTTAATAAATAAAGTGGTTAACCCACATTATGTAAGGGACCACATGTAGTTAGGGAATAAAGTGATAAGCCCATTGTATTGGATGTATGGTATTGAGATACCCAAAGTAACTACCCATGGTATTACATGTATGAAACCTATATAGAGGCTAGAGTCTCTCCATTGAAAGATGTCAAGGAGATCACTCCACAAGCCATATATTTGCCCATACAATAATCCTTGACATCTTTCAATGGAAGACTCTAGCCTCTATATAGGTTTCATACATGCAATACCATGGGTAGTTACTTTGGGTATCTCAATACCATCAATACAACAGGCTTATCACTTTCTTCCCTAACTGCATGTCCCTTATGGCTGTGGGTTGACCACTTTATTTGTGCTTGTGACCAAATTATTTATCATTCTTATATTATTACATCATATTATTCCCTTTGGATACCTCCCTTGTGTACCCTATATTCTTCCCCCTAGGTATACTGCCACCAATGAGGAATAGTGGTTCTGTTCAGAGAGTAAGGAAGAGAGTGAAAAATTTTCCTGAGCTGGTAGAGACCAGTGGAAAATCTCTGATTTGTCGTCAATATTTTGGTACTAACTGGACTTGGGGTCCTAAGGTCACAATAGAAAAATCCACTATCAACTCGTACCTTTCAAGAATGGAGCACGGGGGCAAGAGGAGGACGTAATCACCTCTCTTGAAGGTTGGGTGGACACCAAAAACCAAATACATTTTTCGATAAGTAATTGTCTATTTTAATATTATTTAGACTGAAAGATTGTTCTCATGTTATTATTCACAGATATTTGTTATTTAATTTCAGGAGAAAAACTATTATTTTCTTTGAAAGCTTTCTTATGCTAGAAAAGGATAAGTTATGATAATTAAATAACTCAAAAAATACTTGCAGGTTCTGTGTATTATTTATCTACGATTTATAGATTAAATTTGTGAACATTATATATAGTTGTAAGACATGTGGCAAATACAGCAAATGTATGTTAGGATTAAACCCGGTTAATCATATGGTAGTTAACTAAACAGAGTAATTTATTGCAAGAGTTCTTTAAATTCGTTAGGATGCATTTAAGAGGAACTGTGACAAAGAATTTTAAATGGAAAATAAGTAAATACTGTAATTACCAATTACTCTGTGAATAAAAGATGAAATAGAAGGATTAATGTCTATTTAAGCTAATGCGAGGTCAGCCGTTGGTACAGGGTATGAGGGTGAAACCCCAACCTAATACACATTGCTACCCCTATTTTATGTACATGGAAGGGATTTTAGGTAGTTCGGTCACCAAGAATCCAGTAAGAAATTATAACTAATAAACAAATCTAGTATCTTAAGAAAATAATTAATGTTGAAGATTAAAATCGTATTAAAGACAGGTACAATATATCCAATATAGAGTTTAAACTTTGAATACTGAGCATATAAACACGAAATTGAATCAAATGTGATACATGTTTAAATGAAAATGAAAATTAATAACTGAAACGAATCGTTCACATATTACAGAATTCATATTTCACAATAACCAGTATGAATAAAACTATTGTGCTTAAATTTGTAAATATGATGGGACCATATCAAGAAGTCTTAAACTAATTAATACAACAGTAGCCATTTCCATCATGGAGAAAAATGATTTCAAGAGTTAAATTAGAGAATAATGTAGCGTATAGATAATCACATAAGGATATTACCACAGAAAACTTGCAGCACAAGGAGTGCGATAAAGGCTTTACCGAGGCCTAGGAAGCTGGCCTGAAAATTTTTAAAGCTTTCTAGATAAGTCAGAATGTTCATTACATAAATAACCCAGAATAAGTAAACAACTCCTGTCAGATAAACCCTTAAACTGAACTTGTCAAAAGAATTATGTTATGAAGTGAGATCATTAAGAGTACCTGTAAGAATAACTAAATGTATCAGTAGGAATTCTGAGAAGTTTGGTAAGTGACATGAAATTTTGGTGTAGAATACTGTGCCATTTTTATAGGAGGAAACTGACCTGCGAACACAAAAATCATGGAAGGGATTCTATGAGGTAGGTTTTAAGATGCAAAATATATATATAAACAAGACAAAGGGAATAGTACTCAAATGTAGAATCAGTGAGAAGTTAAACCTGTAAAAGAAGTTTCCCTTGACAATCCTGATCATCGAACTAGAGGTCACATAAATACAAAAGAGTTAAAACTTAATACGAAAATCTTCTAAGAGATAAAAATGCCAAATTCGGTAAAACAAATGAAGGAAACCATAATTGAAAATGGGAGTGGAATGATTTACCTAGCTATGTATTGTAAAATGCATGAGAAATAGAGTTGAAGGAATTTCCATGGTAGCATAGGACTAACTCGACTAGAGACTCATCCTTGTTCACAACAGAAACTTTCCTCACCCAAGCTACAAAATTATGGCATGGTGGCAGAGGACTAACTCAACTAGAGACTCATCCTTGTTCACAACAGAAACTTTCCTCACCCAAGCTACAAAATTATGGGGTGTTACGCCTCTAATAATGTTACGCCTCTAATAATGTTACAAACCAAGTTGAAACTCATTACTATTGTGAAACTCATTGCTATTGGAGACAAAGCTTGAAGATGATGTGGTAACAAACCCTCAGAGCAAAAGAAACAAAGCTCTAAGATGTCATGGAACAAACCCTTATAGAAGAAGAAACCTCTTGATGAGGAAACGGTGTCAAGTGATGGTATCAGCTTGGGTTGGCGAGGTTAACAATGACACTTCCTGTTTGAAATGTGAACCATCGATCTTCCAGAAATCGATGGTGAAGATATAAGAAAGGACCATTGAAAACTATAAAGAATCATGGTAAATCTTACATCTGTAGAAGAGTTTTATTGCTAGTACTTACTACATTCAATATCTAGGACTTGCCAACTATGCCCTCTGTCGTATCAAGATTACGGATGATACATTATGTGGGTTGGAAAAAATTAAAAAATCATATTATAAAAATAAATATAGCATCGATGAAAATATATAAATACCTTTAATACATTATATATGAAACGATAAATTATACCATGGAAAATGGAATTTGTGTATGGAATTTAATATAGTCATATAATTTTAAGGTTTAGAACTTACATGAAAGCCTTAGTTTGGTCATTTAATTTATTTGGTAAGACTAAACATTAGGTGTTGTAAATTTGATTTATTGAGATAAAGTATGGCTAGTATATTTATCCATAGGGTAAAAAGTAAAAAGAAATTGTATGTATGTTAAAAGTGGTATCAGAGCAATGTTCATATGCTGGGACCCTAAGGGTCAACTAACGAATTAATCTGTGTGGATACTGATGCACAAAAAATAAGCATAACAAGAAACATCATGAGAAGGGGATCAATAGAACAACCACCCCAGAACACCAGGAACCCATAACATGACCAGAAGAGAGCCCGAAGATGTGGGTTCAGCTGAGTGTGGATCATCACCAACAAAAAAGTAGACTGCTAGAAGAACAATAGCACCAAACCAGCATACTGTTGAATACGATACATAAGCTACATGAAGAAATGGTGCGGGTTTGAAGTGATAACAATTGCTTGATGCAATAGAAACAAAATATACTCAAGAGCCCATCAAACAAGCAAAATCAGGGAATGGAACAACCCAGTTCTGATAGAGACGTGAAAGAAGATAATGAGAAACAAACAAGGGACCACACCACTGACAGAGTGGAAATAATCCCTTCACAGCGAGGCAACAAGGAAAAAAACTATAATGAAGCGGGGTCTCACAATTTTTCGGATCGACAAGAAGTTAAAAAGAAAAAAATTGAGCTTTAGGCTGAATTTCGAAAATAAAAACCACCAACATTTGATGGTGAAGCTAAGGAAGTGTCTGAGGCTTGGTTGATAAATATGAAAAAATATTTTTAAGTGTACGAGTATAGTAGCAAGCTAGAGTCCAGATTGGCCATATATCAACTAAGGGAGAAAGCCACTCTGTGGTGGGAAGAAGTAAAGAATGTTTGCAAAATTGAGGACCAAGACGTTACATGGGAATCATTCCAGAAATACTTTAATGATAAGCATTTAACAACACATTTTTATGATGATAAATCTAAAGAAATTCATGACATGAAGTTGGGACAGAGGACCCTGGATGAGTATATTACCAATTTCACCTCTCTATTAAGATATATTCCATACCTTAGAGATGAAAAAGCTAAGGTTCAAAGATTTTTGGTCAGTCTTCCAACCCATATGAAGCGACACATTGAATTTTTAAATCCTAGAACCATGGATGAAGTCATTTGTAAGGCACAAATGTGCTATCAGTAGTCCAGGGCAAAAGGAGAAGTGGGAAAAAGTTGGCAGCCAAGAAAGGGGCATAAAAGCAGCTCAAACTTCAAGGGTGCCAAAAATAATAATTTTAAAAATTATGCATGAAGTTTTGTAAGGAAGCAATTTGGCATAAATCATCAAATAACCCAGTGGTCAGTGGAGGAAAGGTCTACAGAAGAATCTAGCAAACCTGAGCCAAGGAAAGTAAACAAACCACCTATATACTGTTGGGGTGTGGTGAGGTGCATTATTATAAAAATTTTCCACAATGAGAAAGAAGTGAGGAAATTTCAAATTTACAAGAGGCTTCTATAGTAGGTGATGTGGCTCGAAAAATACCTCGTATCAATGCAGCGTTGGAGGATCGACAGATATATTATCAACCAACAATGATAGAGTTGGAGGTAAATTATTGTCTCAATCTATTTCTATTTTGGTAGACCCAGGCGCAAGTCTATGTTATTTTAATCCAAAAATAGTGGAAGTATGTAAGTTAAAAGGTCAAAAATTCAAAATTTATTGGTTGGTACAACTAGCCATAGGAGAAAAAAGAAAGGTAACTGCTAAAATTCCAAACTACACTTTGGAAATTGGACAAAAACAATTAAACGTTGACCTGAACATACTACCAGTAGGGTCCTATGATGTTTTTATGCGCATAGATTGGCTAGAAAACATTGGACCTTAGTGAACTCCAAAGAAAAGATTATCTATTACAAAATGCAAGATGGTACACACAAACAGATTTAGGGGATCAAGAAACCCCTAAAGTTGCATCCTATTACAACATCTCAGATGAATACATGTATGAGGAAGGGATATCAGATTTATGCCATCCAGGTGGGATATGACGATTCCAAGGAAAAAACATCTATGATGGAAAACATACCAATGGTACATTATTTCATGGATTTCTTCCTGAAAGACATACCTGGATTACCACCAAGAAGGGATATTGATTTTACCATTGAACTGATGCCAAGAGCATCACCTGTGTCAAGGGCTCCTTACAGAATGAGTGTTCTAGAATTAACCGAATTAAAAATGTAGTTACAAGAACTGCTAGACAAAGGTTATATTCATCCAAGTGTGTCCCCTTGGGGAGCGTCAGTGTTGTTCACGAAGAAGAAGGACAGAACCATGCTAATGCGAATGGACTATAGATAGCTCAACAAGTTAACAATCAAGAATAAATATCCTTTACCAAGGATTGATGATATGTTTGATTAGGTGAAGGGGGCCGCAATGTTTTCTAAAATAGATTTAAGATCTGGATATCACCAAATCCAAATCAAAGACGAAGACATTTACAAGACTGCTTTCTATACCAGGTACGGGCATTAAGAATTTGTGGTATTACCCTTTGGGTTAACAAATGCAGTAGAAAAGTTTATGAGGTTAATGCATGGCATATTTCATCATTTCCTGGATCAATTTGTACTTTTGTTCATAGATGAAATTTTAATCTATTCTAAAAACCAGGAAAAACGTAGGGAGCATTTAAGGATTGCGTTGGAAATGTTAAGAACACACCAACTCTATGCTAAGTTTAGCAAGTGTGATTTCTTCAAAACCAAAATCCAGTACTTGGGACATGTTATTTCAGCTGATTGGATGACTGTTGATTCAGAGAAAATCAAAACAATCATGGAATGGTGGGTACCCCAGAATGTTTCGAATATTCGATCCTTTATTGGATTGGAAGGGTACTATCGAATATTTATTGAAGGATTTTCTAGAATTTCTTTTCTAATTACCTCCTTGTAGAGAAAAGGAAAAGTATTTAAGTGGACTATTGAGTGCCAGAATTAGTTTGAGAGATTGAAGCAGCTATTGACCACTACACCAATGTTGAGGGTAGCTTACCCCAACAAAGAATTTGAAGTTTGTACGGACACTTGTAAAGAGGGAGTTGGGGTAGTTTTATCTTAGGAAGGAAAAGTAGTGGCATATGAGTGAAGAAAGTTGAAGGAACATGAGAAAAGATACTCAGCCTATGATATAGAATTAAAATTAATAGTACATGCACTCCGAGTATGGAGACACTACTTGCTGGGTAAGAAGTTTGTGCTAAAGAAGGATAATAGCAGCTTGACAAGCTATTTCAAACAAGATTATTTAAACTCCAAACAGGAAAGATGGAATGCCTTTCTAAGTGAATTTGATATGGACATCTATCACCTAAAAGGTAAGGAAAACTGGGTGATTGATGCTTTAAGTATAAACTTGCATTGTGTTTATGAGCTTTACTACAATGAGCTTGAATGTAAATTCTTAGATCAAGTAAAAGAAGAAGCACAAAAGGATCTGGAATATAAATTTCTGTGGAAGCAAACGGAAGAGGCCAGAAAGTAAGGAAATAATTCTGATTATGGAGTTAGTAAATAGAAAATCATAACCTTCAGGGGAAATTTATATGTACCAAACCGAGTGGATCTTAAGGAGTTAATCATGAATTAATACCATCAGATTAATTATGTGCGAAACCTAGGATACCAGAAAATGTTAACTTCCATTAGAAAATATATTTCTCGCCTGGTATGCGCAAAAATATTGCTAAGTATTTAAATAAATGTTTGGAGTGTCAACGGGCCAAGGTGGAGCACCGACATCCTGCAGGATTGTTGCAGCCCATACCGATACCTGAATGAAAGTGGGAGGTCATATCCCTAGATTTCATTATGAGTTTACCAAGGTCAAAGAGGATCAATGACTCCATCATGGTGGTAATTGACAGATTGAGTAAATCTACACATCTCATACCTGTACAATCAACTTACAAGACTGTGCAGATAGTGGATATTTTTATGAGACAAATATTTAGGCTACACAACATTTTGAAGACTGTTATCTCGGAGAGGTATTTGAAGTTTACTTCATCATTTTGGAAAAATCCGTTCACAGGTATGGGGACCCAAATAAACTTTAGCACTGCTTATCATCCCCAAATGGATGGCCAAACCAAGCGTTTCAACCAAGTTCTGGAAGAAATGTTTCACATGTACGTAATGAAGAAGCCGAACAAGTGGGAAGATTACTTACACCTAGTTGAATTTTCTTACAACAACGGTTATCAGGAATCCCTTAAGATGAGTTCTTTTGAAGCTCTATATGGGAGAAAATATCTTACTCCCATTAATTAGACCAGTCCAGAAACTAAGTTAATGCTTCAAGTAGAAATGTTGGCTAAAATGGAGTCAGAAGTAAAGAAAATTAGACAAAATTTGAAAGTTGCACAAGATCAGTAGAAGATCTATGCAGATAATAAGAGGACCTATCGAGAATTTGAAGTGGGTGATCATGTGTATGTGAGGGTGAAACCCAAGAAGAGTACCTTGTGGTGGGCATCTTGTGCCAAGTTGGCTCCCAGGTTGTATGGACCCTTCCAAATCTTGGAAAGGGTAAGACCTGTGGCTTATCAGCTGGCTTTATCCAGCCACATCTGAGTACACAATGTGTTTCATGTGTCCCTCCTCAAGTGATATGTGCATGACTCAGAGAACGTAATTCATTGGCAGAATATTCAGATAGGATAGAATCAAAAATCCTAACTTGAAATTCTAGTAGGGGGAAGTTGTGTAGGTTTGCCTTTAAAGTTAACTAGTTCAATAACATTTTATTATTTGTTTTAATAAAGTACTAAGAATATTCTATTTTTCTGGAAAGTTTATTTTCTTTATTATTATTATGAAAGATAAAAATTATTTATGGAAAGTAGTTCCATAAAAAGTAAAACAGGTTGATGGAAAATGTTTTCTAAGTACTAAAATTTGGCTAGATAGTTTGAATAGTTACCTGTTCCTCTGAGGATAAGACACTCATCCCAGTGAGGAATAGGGGTTATGTTCAGAGACTAAGGAAGAGAGTAAAATGTTTTCCTGAGCTGGTAGAGACCAGTGGAAAATCTCAAAGTTGTCCTGAATATTCTGGTACTGACTCGACTTGGGGTCCTGAGGTCACAGTAGAAAAATCCACTGTCAACCCGTACCTTTCAGGAATGGAGGATGGGGGAAAGAGGAGGATGTAATCACCACTCTTGAAGGTTGGGTGGACGCCAATAGCCAAATACATTTTCAGATAAGTGACTATCTATTTCAATATTATTTAGACAGAAATATTGTTTTCAAGTTGTTATTCACGAGTATTTCTTATTTAATTTAAGGAGAAACATTATTATTTTCTTTGGAACCTTTCTTATGTTACAAAATGATAAATTATGATAATTAAATAACTTAGCAAATACTTGCAGGGTTCTGTGTATTATTTCTGTACAATTTATAGATTAAATTTGTGAACATTATATATAGTTGTAGGATAGGTGGAAAATATAGCATATGTATGTCAGGAGTAAACTCGGTTAATCATATGGTATTTAAATAAACACGGTAAATTATTGCAAGAGTTCTTTAAATATGTTAGAATGCATTTAAGAGGAAATTTGAAAAAGAAGTTTAAATGGAAAATAAGTAAACACTAAAATTATAAATTAGTGTGTGAATAAAAAATGAACTGGAAGGATTGCTGCCTATTTAAGCTAATGCGGGGTGATCTGTTAGTACAGGATACGGGGCTGAAACCACAACCCAATACACATTGCTACCCCTATTTTCTATACACGAACTGGATTTTAGGTGGTCCAGTAACCAAGTAGCCAGTAAGAAATTATAACTAATAAACAAATCTAGTATCTTTAAAAAATAAGCAATACTGAAGATTAAAATTGTATTAAAGACAGGTACAGTATATCCAATCAAGAGTTTAGACTTCGAAGACTGAGCATATAAACACAAAATTGAATGAACTATGATACATGCTTAATTGAAAATGAAAATTAACAACTGAAGAGAATCCTTCACATATTACAGAATTCACATTTCCCAATAAGAAGTATGAATAAAACTATTGTGCTTAAATTTGTAGATACACATAGACCATATGATGAAGTCTCAAACTAATTAATACAACAGTAGCCATTTCCATCATGGAGAAAAATGATTTCAAGAGTTAAATTATAGACGAATGTAGCCTATAGATAAGCACATAAGAATATTAACACGGAAATCTTGCAACACAAGGAGTGCGAGAAAGGCTTAACTGAGGCCTAGGAAGCTGGCCGAAAAAATGTTAACCTTTCCAGATAAGTAGGAATCACTAGTACAAAGTGGCTAATTTGTTACTAAAAAAAAGACTAAAATTTTCATATAAACGACTATTTTTCAGTCGGTGACCAATAGTAGCTAATTTATAGTATCTTATAACGTGACCAACTTTTGGTCATTTTTAGCTTAGTCATTAATTGATTATCTCAATTTTGTTATCTAGTTGTATATTTGGTCATTGATTTGGTCATTGATTTAGTCACTGATTTGGTCACTAATTTAGTCATTCATTTGGTCTTTCATTTTGTCACTGATTTAGTCATTCATTTAATCATTCATTTGGTCACTGATTTAGTCATTCATTTAGTCATTGATTTGGTCCTTGATTTGGTCATTAAATGTCACAATTAATGACCAAATATACAACAAAATATATTACTATATGATCACCCGAGAAAACCAATTAATGACCAAAGAACTATGAACAACATGTTGGTCGTGTTATAAGATACTGTAAATTAGCTACTAATAGTCATATATATGCAAATTTTAGTCATTGTTTGAAACCAATTAATGACCGAAGAAATGTGACTAAATTTTAGTCGTGTTATAAGATACTGTAAATTAGCTACTAATAGTTGTATATATGCAAAATTTAGTCATCATTTGTAGTCACAAATTTATCATTTGCAGTAGCCATTTATTCATTATATAAACGACTAATTTAGTAGTTTATATTCATTTCATTAATAATCATTATAAATGAATAATTTAGTCGCATATTCATTTTATTTGTGTTCATTATTAATCAACATAAATTAATTTGTATGATTTAAAAAATGTCATACAATGTGCATGTTCATCTAATATGGAAACACAAAGTCCCATATTTTAATTACAATACTAAACAACATCAAGTGCAACTATAAATAATTTCAACCACATAAATTATATTATATGAAATGTTAAAATATTACAATATGAGTTTCCAACTTTATATTAGTTGGACTACAATTTACACATGAAATGATGTTTCATCACTTAAAAACATTATCGTTGTGTTGTCAAGGCATTACAGGTGAATTCACCAACTCTGAAGACTTGATCATCAGTCTTTATATGTGTGTCTTATGCGAGATATTGGTTCTAAGGGTATCACCAAACCAGTTCTCCTCTCTCTTTTTTCATTTGTCGCTCCAATGTTATTGCTCTTCTCTTTTTTCAATTCATGCTTCTTACCATCAATACTGATTTCATTTTCTGAAAACAAAAGAAAATACAATGCACTGTAATAAATGAAAGACAATGAACACTAAAATATAACATAAATTAGACTATAAATAGTTTATACAACATATACCTTAACATCAACAATGTCAAAGCAATTTTCCTTCAGCATCAATTTCTGCAAAATAAATGTCACGTTATTCTTTCCCATTTCTCAACATGCTACATACGATAAATTGAAAATCACATAAAACCAAGAGCAAATCCTTTTCTAACCAAAATAAACAAACAAACAGTGCCTCTAATAAAACTTCATTATAATATTAGCAAATGAAAAGAAAGCTAGTGGACCATTTGTGTTGTTTGACTTTGCCTATTTTTTTTATAAAGTGCTCGAGCTTTAGGAACCAACAAATGTGAGCACGAGCTAAAAACTAACCAACCATTCACTTGTCAACATGAGAGATCACAAATAAACCACAAAATTGATCAGGCATTAAAATTGTGAGCAAACTACCTTGAAATTTTCTTCTTGAGAAATACCTCAAAATCCCCTCGTTTCTAATAAGCTTCCTGGCTATGTACCTCCATCCTTGATTTCCCTTGCTATATCTTGAATAAAAAATATCCCTTCAACAACCAATTTTGTGAGAATCCTACCAAGTAACTCAAGAGCCTTGTGCGCATCAACAGTAGCATCTTCCAATGAAAATAGTACAATCTCCAACCTAGAAACATCAAAATTATATATAGTTATAATGTTGAAAAGTGTAACTAGGTAGGTCTTCCTTATAATGACTATGTAATTATGTACTTATGTAAAGATGAAGTCAATAATAATAAAATGATTTTTTGGTTTACTTGTTTCATGGGTTTCATGAGAAAGATTCTTAGTATAGGTCTATAGACTTCTTCTTGATGTCTATTAGGTACATAAGTGTAATTAGGAGTCATGTAAAAGGTGTGAAGAATACCCTCCAGGACGTTGCAGAAGAATGGCTTACAAACGTTGAAGATATGCCTATGAAGTCAGCCTACAAACAAATGTAAAGTCGGCCTACTTAATGGCTATAAGGTCGGCTTAATTACTTGGCTAGAACTACTATATATACCCTACATATGTTGCGGTTAAGAGAACATATCTGCGGATGATACTGAGGTTATACAACGTGCAAAAGAAGAAATTTTTGCGGATTCTACTGAGGCAATACAGCGTAAAGAAGGGAGCAAAGATTAAGTTAACATCTGGGGTAGAACACATTAAAAGAAAGCACAGATTTGCGGATCTGTCTCTGAGGTACTGCGGATATTTAAGTAACAATTATAGTCAAGTTTGAAGTTAACAAAAGGTGGAATAAAGAACAGGAATTACGTATTAGTTTGAAGGTATAAAAAATAAGATCTAAGGACAAGATTGTCTACATATAAGTCTGAAGGTGACAACTTTTGAAAGATAGCAAATACAAGAACAGTTTTGATTGCAGACTTATCTAAAGGAAGAACTGAATGATACACCTTCCAAGGTAACTGAAGGACGTATTCTACAGAAGCAGTTAAAGGTTAGTAATTGCTGAAGTAACTGAAAGATTGAGATATTGAATAAAGGATATGATTAAGTTATCTCTGAGGAAAGAATTGTAAAAGTCAAAACCCTCAAGTAAGGAAGGTAAATCAGAGATTTACCTTCCTAACTTATTGCAAAATACTCAGTTACAAGAAAGATCAATTTTGTCTCTACATTTGTATAAGCACTTTGATAATTGACTTGATGAAGGATTAACTCAGCAAGCTCACAAGTAGTTATCAAGAAGAGAATTTGTATTAATCTATAGCCCTTAAATTCTCAACATGGTATCAGCATTATGGTTATGATCAAAGGCGGTTTGAAAGGACTCGAAACATTCTAAAAGGACCTATGTCAAAAGGGCTCAAATCATAGTAAGACAGTCCAATAATTAAACTAGGTGCAAGTTCACAAGAAGGGTCAATCTCAATGACATCACAGTGTTGAAATTACCTCTGCCTCAATTCAGTACTACTCTTATAAGATTATTTCGATACCACAGCAGTGAGGAGAATGAGTTATAAAGGTGTATTTAAAGTTAAGGCTCGGTGTGACAAAAAGATATCAGTATAATCCGTATTACAGTGAAGATATTGAGTGTTATAATCACAGGTCAACTACAGTCTCGGTATAATCAATCACATGATAAGTATGACACTACAATTTGGAAATACCACAGTAAAAAATCTATCACTGTTTCATGCTACCACAGTGAGAAAGGTCTCACTAGTTCGGTGCCATCACAGCTTGATGAGAAGTATGCCATTTCAGTTTGATGGTATCACATAGGGTCTCACAGAAATGGTCAACAGAATTCATAGACATGTACAGTGAAGTATTTACAATCAAAGCACAAAATAAGGTCAAAACAGTAATATGTATACACAGTGAAATAGTACATTCAAGGATCTCGGAATAGCTGCTTACATTGAGTTTGAAAGAATCTGAATTCTTTCCTATGAAGTTGACAGTGCAAGAACCAACTAAAAGAAAGAACTAGTTTGAAGGTATAACAAATCAGATCTAAGGACAAGATTGTCTACGTATAAGTCTGAAGGTGACAACGTTTGAAAGATAGTAAATACAAGAACAGTTTTGATTGCAGACCTATCTAAAGGAAGAACTGAATGATACAACTTCCAAGGTAACTAAAGGACGTATTCTACAGAAGCAGCTAAAGGTTAGTAATTGCTGAAGTAACTGAAAGATTGAGATATTGACTAAAGGATATGATTAAGTTATCTCTGAAGAAATAATTGTAAAAGTCAGAAACCTCAAGTAAGGAAGGTAAATCAAAGATTTACTTTCCTAACTATATTGCAAAATACTCATTTACAAGAAAGATCAATTTTGTCTCTACATTTGTATAAGCACTTTGATAATTGACTTGATGAAGGATTAACTCAGCAAGCTCACAAGTAGTTATCAAGAAGAGAATTTGTATTAATCTATAGCCCTTAAATTCTCAACATATAATTCATAATCGCACATGACAATAGACTGTAGCAGTCTTGAAATAAACTCGAACTTGAATAAGAACAAACACAAAATTTCAATTTTGTGGTTTATATGATAGCCATTTGATAATAGCTCACTCAGCATCCATGTTTCAGGCAGTATTTGGTGTCTTTTTATGTGGAAAATTTTCCAATGGGGCTAGATGTTTTGACCTTTTATGTTTGGATCTAAGCTTAATATGAATATGTATTGGATTTTTGTTTTAAATGAAAACATAGGTTCTTCTTTTTCCTTTTCTGTTTTTCTCCCTTTACATATATATGTTGTGAATTTGCGTAATTTTAAACAAAATAAACAGTCATGTTAATATGTTTTAACATATTGCAATTTTAAAATTTGTAGCTAGAGTTTTGGAGGAAGCATGAGAATTCTACCTGCTTTAGCCAGCATTCTTGATGCTTGTGCTGATATATATCTGGAGAATAGCAACCAGGTTCAAATGGACAATAAACCCAAATGTTACACTTCTTTTCACCTTTTGATTGGTCTAAGCAAGCCTGACAACAATCTGCACCACTTTCTTTATGGTGCATCAGACCCCATTTAACTGTCGCTCTGTCATACTCTGTATGTGGTTCTGCATGGCATTCAGAAGGAAGTGGCCTGCCAGGTATGATTCCATCTTCTGCAAAAATAATATCAAACTATGCATCAGGCTTTAATTGCACCATTTTAAGCTAGGATTCTCCAAACCCTTGCTGGCCTTGAACAAATTGAACAAAGAAACAATATAACTCATTCAAAAATAACACACCTGGGAAAAGGTGGAAAAGAAAACAGATGTTAAAACAAAATACTTTGAATTTTAACAGCTCTTCACTGCAAAATGCTAAATTCCATTCTCCCACATGTAAGTAATCAAATTGTTAAATTTAGCAACATAACAATAACCTTAAATATGCTGAAAAAAGGAACCTAGAGAAATTGTCAGGAAACCATAATCCTCAAGTCATAAACTTAAAAATAGATAAGAATACTATATGAATACTTTGTAAAACACGCTCTCAAGACATAATGCAGTGAAGAGGACAAAATAATTTGGTGATGCTAACCTAGTAGTCAAAATCCCAAGAAATCAAAAGTGAAAACACCAAACTAAGATTGCACATATATTCATTACTGATCTCAGTTCCATCCTCCAGCATCTTTCCACTATCCTCGCTTGAAGCTTCGGGAGGTAATGAGAATCCAGCTTCCTCCAACACAGGGCCCCAGTGAGTCTCCAATACTTTTGCCACCATCTCTGTTCATGGGAACCCCAATACATAATGTATAAACACACGCCCAAATTTGGGAGCTGTGGACCAAAAGGAGCAGGGTGGAAAAGAACCTGATGTCACAAAAAAAATTCTATGCCATCACAACTAGTGGACAAGCCATTAGTTGAAGTCACAAATAAGCTGAATAGAAAAAATGCATACCAGTATCTTTGGCTTCTGTGGAGGAATTCACACTGTCTTTCATTGCTTCACGTTTCTTAGCTTCTTCAAGCTTTTTCGTCCACCATTCTTCAAGGGCTATCACTTAAAAAATGTAAGCATTAACAACATATTGATGTAACTGCCAAATTCTAAAACAGTCAATATTTTTCATTGTTACTGAACTAGGTAACACTTTAATTTTACATTATTACTCAACTAGTGGGTTAACAATTTCTAACTTTTGAGGAATCCAGAGCTAAAAAGTCGCTGAGATTTATATAATGAGAAAATGTATGAGCTCCCACATGTCAATTGTTAGAAGCTATGTGAATGGTGGAATATATGCTAGAGCACTCATAGCATATGTCAGAGGGCGTTCATGATGTTATATTCCCAAGGGTGAATGATATTGATCCTTTAATTTGATTATGTGAGGTCTCTAAGCACTTCAATGATTTATAATTCCCTAGTACCTCTGCAGGAATTTCCCCTGATATTTGATTGCCTTGGAATTCAAGGCAAAGCTCTGAAATCTCTATTATGAAGAAAAAAGGGAGCTATAAATATTCCCTAAAAATTGGTTGTCATTTAATAATAATCCATAAGATGGTTGTTCTTTCATTATCCCTTCATCTATTAGTGGTGGAGAAAGAAAACCAGTGAAGTTGTTACTGTTTGAAATCATGAAGCACCATCAGACCCTTAGATAGAATGGAAGTGACTAGATTGCTTCCCCAAAGACCACACATAAAGAGATTAGATAGAATGGAAGTATCTGGATTGCTTCCCCGAGACCACACATAAAGAGAGATGAATAAAGAGTAGCAAAGGTGACCTGAGCTTGCGAACTATCGAAAAACTCATTTATTGAAAGCAGTGGTGGTTTGGTGAAGCTATTATTCGAGCAAGTTGAAATGTTGCTAGATAATTTGTTTCCACTAACATTAAATAAATGCATAAAAGAAACTGGAAATTCAGGAATCATCCCTCTAAGTTGATTGCCTCTCAAGCTAGAAATACAAGTTCCTGCATCTACTTAAAACTATAAGAATTCGACTAGTCAAAAGATTTTGACACAAATTAAACATTCACCCCAACCCTCAGGGAAGGTTCCATTTTGAGTTTTCTGTAGAGCCCAAATAATCTTAACACGAGGAAGTGTGATAAGATCGGCAGGAATATCTCCTTGAAAATAGTTGAGCTCCAATTTTTCACTGTTTGATAAACCACTAGTAGGCTCAGAATCAATATAGTTTTTTCCAAGGGTGTAGTCCAGCGGATTTGTGAACACAAGTACATAATGCTCATGGAAATTGCCCAGCTCCTTGTGAATCTCATGAGTGAAGGAGTTCCTTAAAACATCTAGCATTTCAAGCATAGATTGTTTTCCAATCTCTATTGGGATAACTCCATCTAAAATATTTGGAAACAGGGAAATGAAACTAAGTCTAGAACAATTCCCCAACTGTGCAGCTCCAATTTTTCATTGTTTGATAAAGGTGACAACGTTTGAAAATAGAAAATACAAGAACAGTTTTGATTGCAGACTTATCTAAAGGAAGAACTGAATGATACAACTTCCAAGGTAACTGAAGGACATATTCTACAGAAGCAGCTAAAGGTTAGTAATTGTTGAAGTAATTGGAAGATTGAGATATTGACTAAAGGGCTCAAATCATAGTAAGACAGTCCAATAATTAAGCTAGGTGCAAGTTCACAAGAAAGGTCAATCTCTGTCACTATGAAAAGAAGCATCTTGGTAACATCTCAATCTCAATGACATCACAGTGTTGAAATTACCTCTGCCTCAATTCAGTACTACTCTTATAAGATTATTTCGATACCACAGCAGTGAGGAGAATGAGTTATAAAGGTGTATTTACAGTTAAGGCTCGGTGTGACAAAAAGATATCAGTATAATCCGTATTACGGTGAAGATATTCAGTGTTATAATCACAGGTCAACTACAGTCTCGGTATAATCAATCACATGATAAGTATGACACTACAATTTGGAAATACCACAGTAAAAAATCTATCACTGTTTCATGCTACCACAGTGAGAAAGGTCTCACTGGTTCGGTGCCATCACAGCTTGATGAGAAGTAGGCCATTTCAGTTTGATGGTATCACATAGGGTCTCACAGAAATGGTCAACAGAAGTTAGAGACATGTACAGTGAAGTATTTACAATCGAAGCACAAAATAAGGTCAGAACAGTAATATGTATACACAGTGAAATAGTACATTCGAGGATCTCGGAATAGCTGCTTACATTGTGTTTGAAAGAATCTGAATTCTTTCCTATGAAGTTGACAGTGCAAGAACCAACTAAAAGAAAGAACTAGTTTGAAGGTATAACAAATCAAATCTAAGGACAAGATTGTCTACGTATAAGTCTGAAGGTGACAGCGTTTGAAAGATAGCAAATACAAGAACAGTTTTGATTGTAGACCTATCTAAAGGAAGAACTGAATGATACAACTTCCAAGGTAACTGAAGGACATATTCTACAGAAGCAGCTAAAGGTTAGTAATTGCTGAAGTAACTAGAAGATTGAGATATTGACTAAACAGTTGAACATTTGCAAGATTGATGTGAATCATCTCTTGGAAGAGCTAAGTGAAGAACAACGAATTGCAATCCAACAAGAACGAGCCCGGAAAATTGATGAACAAAATAAGATGTTTAGCGCCAAGAAAATTTGCCTTCTTTTGGACCTTGATCACACACTTCTAAATGCAGCTAAGGTGTCATAAAAATAAAAACCGTCTTGTTCTACTTCTAGTGATTTCTAGGCAAAGAGGGATGTGAAGTAAATGAACTGATGATAATATGATTATATAAATGTTGCTAATTCACGATGTTTTTTGTCCAACAGTTTACTGAAATAGATCATGTGCACGAGGAAATGCTAAGGAAGAAGGAGGAGCAAGACCGAGGGAAACATCAGCGTCAGCTTTTTCGCTTTCCTCATATGGGAATGTGGACTAAATTATGGCCTGGCATCTTGAATTTTTGGGACAGGGTTAGTAAAATTTGGATTGAAATATTATTATCTTTGCAAGTTGTAGTTTCTTACTGGGAACATTTGATTTACAATGTGGAATTGAAAACTTCCTTGTATGCCAATAGATGGATCTGTTCTTATTTTCATCTAATTCATTCTGTGATGGTTTATGTTGCAGGCAAGCAAGTTGTATGAACTACATGTTTATACAGTGGGCAATAGAGTTTATGCCACAGAGATGGCCAAAGTACTTGATCCCACAGGAACTTTATTTGTAGGACGTGTTATTTCAAAGGGTGATGAGGCCAACCTATATGGAGATGATAGGCTACCTAAAAGTAAAGATCTAGATGGTGTTTTGGGAATGGAATCTGCAGTAGTAATTATCGATGATTCTGCAAGGGTTTGGCCTCATCATAGACATAATTTAATTGTGGTGGAAAGGTAAGTTCATTTCAATTCTTTTCCAGTGTCCAATCAAGACCTTACAACTGTTATTTTCTGCCTTTAAAAATCGGTAGTCAAATATATATGTGACTGTTCCTAAGAACTTTGAGACTGCCATGTACAGATACATGTATTTTCCCTGTAGTAGGCGCCAAGGTGGATTTTCAGGGCCGTCACTGTTAGAGGCAGACGTTGATGAGAGGCCAGAAGATGGAACACTGACATCTTCTTTAGCGGTGAGATGCTAAAATTAATCTATAACAAACATTGTTTTTGTGACTTAATTTAGAGATATTTCCCGAGTTCATCGTATGGTCGCATTTCTAACACATATACCCTACAATTCAAACACAAGTGATTGAGAAAATTCACCATAATTTTTTCTCAAACAAACAGTTTCATGAAGTGGATGTCCGGGAATTTCTTGTAGTTGAACAACAAAATATTTTAAAGGATTGTAAAGTGGGTTTCAGTAGGGTTTTTGCAGTTGGAGAAGTGCAGCCGCATCTTCACCCTTTGTGGCAGATGGCTGAACAATTTGGTGCAGTATGCACAACACAAATTGATGACGAAGTAACTCATGTTGTAGCCCTTGCCCCTGGGACTGACAAGGTATGCATTTTACCTTTTGTCAAGTCCAATGTTGGAAACTCACAGAATCTTTGGCAGTAGTTCCAAAATTCCAAGTTAATAATGTCAAACACTATTCCCAACCCTTGGTCAACTCATGCAATTAGTTTCCCAAACTATGCCATTATAACTTAGTCAAGTCAAATTGTTCCCAGTTCATATACATTGAACCCATCAACCAATATAGATAGAGAAGATGTGCTTCAACAAAAACACATGAATGTAGAAGGTGGAATACACATGGTAAATGCAACCAAGAAAGAAAATCAACTTACAGCTCAAGAACAGGCAGAACCTAGAAAGCTTAAGTCTTCCATTTGCAATATTGATGCTAATTGACTTCTAAACAAGTCCCTCAATCTTGTCACACATATATCTATTATTTTGGAATCTTTAATCAACAATGGTAGCTGTCTCTTAAGAGTCTTTGCCAGAGTCAATAAATGTAAAGAAGCGAACAAGAGAATGTGGATCTCAGTCATTTTGCTTCATTCTTCCAACAACAAATAATAATTTTAGAGAATGTTGCCACTGTTGTAACACTCGGCAAGGGAATTGTCATACAGAGATCAAGGA
Organism: Pinus albicaulis; assembly: GCA_034641835.2. NCBI lineage: Eukaryota > Viridiplantae > Streptophyta > Pinopsida > Pinales > Pinaceae > Pinus > Pinus albicaulis. The sequence goes on along the minus strand of JAXQQM020079690.1, from coordinate 115,972 downwards.
ACTAAAATTGAAATCCCCGTTGACTTGGAGCAGGAATTCACTGAATCTTATAAATCTCCAGAAGAAGATATTAAACAAGACATAGCACTTCCAAAGGATTCAAGCATGGTTATGTCCCTCTCACAGAGTTTGCCAAATGAAATTACCACAATCACACAAAATCATATGAATCCTTGTGGTGATGTGAATCATTTCTTGGAAGGGCTAAGTGAAGAACAATGAATTGCAATCCAACAGGAACGAGCACAGAGAATTGATGAACAAAATAAGATGTTTAGCGCCAAGAAACTTTGCCTTTTTTTGGACCTTGATCACACACTCTAAATTCAACTAAGGTGTCATAAAAATAAAAATCATCTTGTTCTACTTCTGGTGATTCCTAGGCAAAGAGGGATGTGAAGTAAATGAACTGATGATAATATGATTATATAAATGTTGTTAATTCACGATGTTGCTTGTCCAATAGTTTACTGAAATAGATCATGTGCACGAGGAAATGCTAAGGAAGAAGGAGGAACAAGATCAAGAGAAACCTCAGCGTCAGCTTTTTTGCTTTCCTCATATGGGAATGTGCATTGTGGACTGCATTGTGGACTAAATTGTGGCCTGGCATCTGGAATTTTTTGGACAGGGTTAGTAAAATTTGGATTGAAATATTATTATCTTTGCAAACTGTAGTTTCTTACAGGGAGCATTTGATTTACAATGTGGAATTGACAACTTCCTTGTATGCCAATAGATGGATCTATTCTTATTTTCATCTAATTCATTCTGTGATGGTTTATGTTTCAGGCAAGCAAGTTGTATGAACTACATGTTTATACAATGGACAACAGAGTTTATGCCACAGATATGGCCAAAGTACTTGATCCCATAGGAACTTTAATTGCAGGATGTGTTATTTCAAAGGGTGATGAGGCCGACCTAGATGGAGATGATAGGCTACCTAAAAGTAAAGATCTAGACGGTGTTTTGGGAATGGAATTTGCAGTAGTAATTATCGATGATTCTGCAAGGGTTTGGCCTCATCATAGACATAATTTAATTTTGGTGGAAAGGTAAGTTCATTTCAATTCTTTTCCAGTGTCCAATCAAGACCTTACAACTGTTAATTTTTGTCTTTAAAAATTGGTAGTTAAAGATATATGTGACTGTTCCTAAGAACATGGAGACTGCCATGTACAGAACATGTATTTTCCCTATAGTAGGCGCCAATTTGGATTGACGGGAACGTCACTGTTAGAAGCATACGTTGATGAGAGGCCAGAAGATGGAACACTGACATCTTCTTTAGCGGTGAGATGCTAAAATTAATCTATAACAAACATTGCTTTTGTGACTTCTCACAATTTAGAGATATTTCCTGAGTTCATCGTATGGTCGCATTTCTAACACATATACCCTGCAATTCAAACACAGGTGATTGAGAAAATTCACCATAATTTTTTCTCAAACAAACAGTTGCATGAAGTGGATGTCCGGGAATTTCTTGCAGCTGAACAACAAAATATTTTAAAAGATTGTAAAGTGGTTTTCAGTAGGGTTTTTGCAGTTGGAGAAGCGCAGCCACATCTTCACCCTTTGTGGCAGATGGCTGAACAATTTGGTGCAGTATGCACAACACAAATTGATGACGAAGTGACTCATGTTGTAGCCCTTGCCCCTGGGACTAACAAGGTATGCATTTTACCTTTTGTCAAGTCCAATGTTGGAAACTCACAGAATCTTTGGCAGTAGTTCCAACATTCCAAGTCAATAATGTCAAAAACTATTCCCAACCCTTGGTCAAATCATGCAATTAGTTTCCCAAACCATGCCATTATAACTTAGTCAAGTCAAATTGTTCCCAGTTCATATACATTGAACCCATCAACCAATCTAGATAGAGAATATGTACTTCAACAAAAACACATGAATGTAGAAGGTGGAATACACATGGTAAATGCAACCCAGAAAGAAAATCAACTTACAGCTCAAGAATAGGCAGAACCTAGAAAGCTTAAGTCTTCCATTTGCAATATTGACGCTAATTCACTTCTAGACAAGTCCCTCAATCCTGTCACACAAATCTCTATTATTTTGGACTCTTTAATAAAAAATGGTAGCTGTCTCTTAAGAGTCTTTGCCAGAGTCAATAAACATAAAGAAGCGAACAAGAGAATGTGGATCTGAGTCATTTTGCTTCATTCTTCCGACAACAAATAATAATTGCAGAGAATGTTGCCACTGTTGTAACACTCGGCAAGGGAATTGTCATATAGAGATTAAGGAACTAAAATTGAAAAATGTCTATTAAGGATACTTTGATAAATTTTCAACAAAGATAAATGGTCATAGGGCATTGCTTCAAGTTTCAACAGACCTTGGATATTCCTCACATGGAACTTTAGGACTATATTATCAAGGAGGAGTGGATCTTTGGAGGCCATGTCTTGATTGGTCAATTGAAGACCCTAACAGACTCTTGAAAGAAAATGAATTTTTACTTTTGAAGACCAACCACACCATTACTCGGTTCTTGTAATCACCCAATTCTTCTTATAAAGCTACAAGGCAATTCCATCTTTCCTAGCATATGCTAAATTTATTGAATGATTTGGATGATTGATAGTGTGAGAAAAGGTCCTGAATGTAGAGGAGGAATATCAGCAGGAGGGTAGGAAACAACTTTCTACCACTCTTGCAATCACCCTAGAAGACTTAGCACGTGATGACATGGGTATCATGCTATGCCTTTTTTCTACACTGGAAAATGGAAATTCAACCAACATATGACAAAATCCTGAGCGCAGATGGAGATAATGCACTAGACTATAGTTCTAGTTTTCCTGAGAATGTGAGTAATAAGACACTCATAAATGAAGGGAAATCCTGAAGATCCCTTAAGTCTCAAGATACCAACACTCCTATCTGTGATTTTGAATATGGTAGAAACTTTGGCACACTTAATTATGTCCATCTCCAATCAACATTGCCTATTAAATTTGAACATGGCAGTGCAAGATTTGATATTTTTCCTTTGATAGTCATCCTACATATGACATGGACTCTGATGAGGAATAAAAGAAGGTTGATCATATCAACAAGCTGTTTTGTAAACCATATGAGACAAAGGCAGAAAGGTCCATTCCATTTGTTGAAGGAATCCTTATTGAAGATGAATAGTCTTGTCATATTGAAAGAACAAACCAATATCTAGGAAAACAAGAGGACTCATGCAAACCCATAATTGGTTAACTACACAGTGAGCAAAATCATTTCCAGGTTTGTCTCTTATTGTTCATAGGTATGATAATTGATCTCCAAAGGAGTTCCTTCTCCTAACTATAAATTATATTCGGGTAGCTTTAATTTCTCATATAAAACAGCCCCCTGTCTGCAACACTGATGTTCATGGCCAGCATAAAATTGTTCCTATGTTTGACCCAAAAACGTTGGAACTTACGAACTTGAGGATAACGATGGATCTCTAGCTTGAAGAAGTCAAGTATTAGCTCCCCTCATATTTCCTTGAATAGTGTCTGCCACAACATGATGCTATATTTATCAATACCCTAGCTGTCCAAGAGTATTCCCATCTTGAATATGGGATCCTAAAGCTTGCTAAAAATATCCCAGCAAAATGCCCTGATCTAAGCCTAATTTATCTGAATGTTTCATTCATGAATATGGGGTCACAACAAAGTTACTAAGAGAAATACCTGCAACAAATTTATGGAAGATTTATCAGCATGCACAGGGTTGAGAAATGGAAGGTCATTATTCATAAAAAATCACCCAAATCCATACTAGAGTGATGAAGTTGATAATTTAGTGAAGACAAGAACGTCTCAGAGCTTAAGCATACCACAAATTCCAGCACTCCAGGGACAAACAAATGAAGCCATCAAACTATTGCTTGCAAGGTTTCAAACTTCAAGGTAATATCCTTTAGCTCCAAGACACAGAGTGCATAGACTAAAATGGTTACCAAAAATTAGTATCCCTGGGAAAAGAAGATGGTAGGAACTCCAAAGGGTTATAAATTAGCTCAATTAAAAATAAGCTTCACAAATAGGAAGCTATTCGTGTTTCAAGTTACCTTACACGTTCCAGAAGGGGTCTTACAGTCATAATGGGGATAAGGCAACATATTCACCCAATTTGAATGAGTTTTCCTGTCATACTATTATGTCACTCAACCCCTTTGATTGTTATTTCCAGATAAATAAGCTCAAAGACTCCCCTCACACATTAGGATGTTATAATTATTAATTCCAAGCAAAATGAAGAAAGCTCTAATTCATTTCCTAAAAAAATGAATGACAAGGTAGAAGGACATACCAAGCCTTAAAAATTGACCCTGGCCAAAGCGATGAGTTGCCCTAGAAACACCATATTGTTGACCTGACTAAGTCTGGGTCAGTCAAGTCCAGTGTTGGAAACTCATAGAATCTTTGGCAGTAGTTCCAACATTCCAAGTCAATAGAGCCAAACACTATTCCCAACCCTTGGTCAACTCATGCAATTAGTTTCCCAAACCATGCCATTATAAATTAGTCAAGTAAAATTTTTCCTAGTTCGTATAAATTGAACCCATCTTATAACGTGAATCCAAGAGTTGTACAATATTTTGGCATGCCATCTCAAGATATGTTTTTTGGAGTAAAGAATGTGTTAATCCTGTGATTAGACAAATGAATCTTATGAAGTCAAGAAGTTACATCCTTCTATTGTATTATTTCTTGGAGATATCAATAACAGGGTCAAAATTGATTCAAGGAATCTTATTAATAACTCTGTTGCATGGGTCAAATCTCATTAAGGCCAATTTCAATAGATTTGCAGATATAAAGTTGGCCCTGGTTTCTGACATTTCAAAATAAATCACAAAAGTCTGGTACTCTGTAAAATAAAAATACTTACTGCTTCCTCACAACTCAGGAGGAGGCACACAATAGCTTTCCATTGACCAAAAGCTTTAAGTGATTGACCCATTTGCATTTTAAAAAGTTCAAATAAAAATTCATCTGTATACGTTTTTCTGCAGTTGAGATAATTGTTTTAAATTAAAAACACATCAGATAATTATCATTCAAGTGGATGTGCATACCAAGAAAGCTATGAACGAAAATTGAAGCTCTCCAAGTAGCAAATCTTCCAATCCTCCATATTTCTGATCGAAAATATTTTCCAGCAGTTGTGTCTGAAAACAAAAGAAGAAATTATAAAGAGGGATATCCAACTGAAAAGAAAACACGTAATGTTCCAATTAGAAATGCTAAAATAATCACTACCAAGAAATAATCATCACAGTCATCACTGATTGTATCAGACCAAAAATAGAAACAAAATCAGACATGGAGGTAATTTAAGATAAGGTTGCATCCATAAACACTATTACAATCTCCATAGTCATGCATAAATAACATAGATATATCAGGATCCTAAGTGTAGAATGACATTGGGATGGATACGGTGTGTCTCAATGGGATCTCATTATCACAATAGTAGTAAACCATCATAGATAAATAGACTTTATTCTTGTCTGCTAGTCACCAATGAGACTGAAAGACACACCACAACGTGTACAGGGATGCAACAAGATGGAAAAAGTCTCAACGCAAACTTCCACATGTTAAATTTCCATAAAACCCAGCAAATTGAGTTTCCTAACTTAATATGCACAGCGTAAATAAATCAGAAGACAAACACATCAAAGTTCAAACCATAGAAAAGAAGATATACCCAGGAAACCCAATGGTGAAATTTGTAGCTATGGTCGGTTTTGATAATCAATGTTTTAGGCTTTAGCCCTTCAAATATATGTAACAATAAATATAAGACATGTTCTTCATGTCGGCTTCAAAAGACAAAAATTTAAATTTCTAAAAATTGAATTTTTGGCTCCAAATGTTAAGTCGGTCCTCCAAAAGATGAAGTTGGCCTGGCCCTTCAGACACACCACTTTAGTTTCATCTATTCACCATATATACTCATTAGACTTCATCAATTCAGAGGCAATTCGGATCACTTCCATTCAAGCGAAGGATCAAATTAAGAGCAAGTCAAGTTTCCGTCTTCTATATAATTGCTTAATGATGAAATTGAATATGAAAAGGATTAAATCAATAGAATTAATTATCAGTTTAGAAGGCATATGAAGAATCAACATTGTATCAACATGGTATCAGAGCATGGTTGAAGCTTTCACCGTGAAAGAGCAGCTTAGCCAAGTCTTCTTGCTTTCAAGGAGAAAGAATCTTCAGTCAACTAATCTGTGTTAAGAAAATAAGTGTTCCCTAGCAGTACTCCAAGCCACCTTACATCCAAGTTTCTATTTTGAATATTCTAGATATGAGGCCTCAAAACAGGGCCAAAATTCTCAGAGGCTAAAAGGCCTCAGTACGAATCTGTATTAGGCCAAAAAGGCCTCAGAAGCTAGCTGCGGGGAGCCGAGAGACTCAGGATGTCCTCAGGACGATTGATCAAGGATGAAACCCTCAAATTCTGGGAAAATTAAGTTTCAGATAAAGGGGACTCGAATTCTTGATAATTCAAATCCATAATGCTTTAGAAATTATGGACAGAAGGCGCAAATGATGATTATTGAGAAGGCCCAGAGACATCAATTGAAGCTGAAAGAAAAGGAATTCATGTTTCATCACTATGTTATACTAATCTTACACAAGGTATTGATTTCAATATTTAAAAGGCGGCATCCATAAGCTTTCACTGAAGAAGAGTCTGAGTTCCTCATCAGTCCTTTCAAAGATTGAAATTCTCTTGAAGGTTGTGTAATGATCAGCACTGAAGATTGTCTGCGATTGCTGCCTTTGATTTGAAGATACCAAGCTATCTCTTTGAACAAATCCTATGGTCAGAATTTGCTACAGACTCTAAAGGAAAGTCTCAACCTAGAAGAATATTCATTCACTAAGATCTGGTCAAACAGAATATAGGCCTAGTTGAAAAGTCCAAAAGGTTTTTCCTCGAAGCATTATAAACTTGAAATATCAAGCACCTTGTAGTCATTAGACTAATACCCTTTTATATGTCTCGGATCAAATAACAGAAATGAAAACATCTTGGCATCCATAAATGTGTCAATACAAAGGAAAATTCAATCTACAAAATATGAAGTGTTCCATGACAATTATAAACACGCCTTGATGTTGCCTTGTCCAAGACTATTTTCAAGGACATAACTCTTCTATTGATCACCATTTGAAGTTTCCACTTAAAATGTTTTTCTGATCTCGTATAAAAGGGCCAAATGAGATAAGTGTTTTTGGTATGCAAAAACAATATGGATTAATTGTTATAAGGGCTTCTTAATGCAGCTCATAGAAAAGACGATATTCAAGACTTGGGTTTGATATCTTATAACGTGAATCCAAGAGTTGTAAAATATTTTGGCATGTCATCTCAAGATATGTTTTTTGGAGTAAAGAATGTCTTAATCCTGTGATTAGACAAATGAATCTTATGAAGTCAAGAAGTTACAACCTTCTCTTGTATTAGTTCTTGGAGATATTAATAATAGGGTCAAAATTGATTCAAGGAATCTTATTAATACCTATGTTGCATGGGTCAGATCTCATTAAGGCCAATTTGAACATATTTGCAGATATAAAGTTGGCCCTGGCTTCTGAAATTTCAAAATAAATCACAAAAGTTTGGTACTCTGTAAAATAAAATTACTTGCTGCTTCCTCACAACTCAGGAGGAGGCACACAATAGTTTTCCACTGACCAAAAGCTTTAAGTGATTGACCCATCTGCATTTTAAAAAGTTCAAATAAAAATTCATCTGTATACATTTTCTGCAGTTGAGACAATTGTTTGAAATTAAAAACACATCAGATAATGATCATTCAAGTCGATGTGCATACCAAGAAAGCTATGAACAAAAATTGAAGCTCTCCAAGTAGAAAATCTTCCAATCCTCCATATTTCTGATCAAAAATATTTTCTAACAGTTGTGTCCAGAAAAAGAAAAAAAAAATTATAAAGAGGGATATCCAACTGAAAATAAAACACATAATGCTCCAATCATAAATGCTAAAATAATCACTTCAAAGAAATAATCATCACAGTCATCACTGATTGTATCAGACCAAAAATAGAAACAAAAGTAGACATGGGGGTAATTTAAGATAAGGTTGCATCCATAAACACTATTACAGTCTCCATAGTCATGCATAGATAGCATAGATATATCAGGATCCTAAGTGTAGAATGACATTGGGATGGATACGGTGTGTCTCAATGGGATCTCATTATCACAATAGTAGTAAACCATCATAGATAAATAGACGTTATTCTTGTCTGCTAGTCACCAATGAGACTGAAAGACAAACCACAACATGTACAAGGATGCAACAAGATGGAAAAAGTCTCAACGCGAACTTCCACATGTTAAATTTCCATAAAACCCAACAAACTAAGTTTCCTAACTTAATATGCACAGCGTAAATAAATCAGAAGACAAACACATCAAAGTTCAAACCGTAGAAAATAAGATATACCCAGGAAACCCAATGGTGAAATTTGTAGCTATGGTCGGTTTTGATAATAAATGTTTTAGCCCTTCAAATATATGTAACAATAAATATAAGACATGTTCTTCATGTCGGCTTCAAAAGACAAAAATTGAATTTTTGGCTCCAAATGTTAAATCGGTCCTCCAAAAGATGAAGCCGGCCTGGCCCTTCAAACACACCACTTTAGTTTCATCTATTCACCATATATACTCGTTAGACTTCATCAATTCAGAGGCAATTCGGATCACTTCCGTTCAAGCGAAGGATCAAAGTAAGAGCAAGTCAAGTTTATGTCTTCTATATAATTGCTTAATGATGAAATTGAATATGAAAAGGATTAAATCAATAGAAGTAATTATTAGTTTAGAAGGCATATGAAGAGTTGACATGGTATCAACATGGTATCAAAGCATGGTTGAAGCCTTCACCGTGAAAGAGCAGCTTAGCCAAGTCTTCTTGCTTTCAAGGAGAAAGAATCTTTAGTCAACTAATATGTGTTAAGAAAATAAGTGTTCCCTAGTAGTACTCCAAGCCACCTTACATCCAAGTTTCTATTTTGAATATTCTAGATATGAGGCCTCAAAACAGGGCCAAAATTCTCAGAGGCTGAAAGGCCTCAGTACGAATCTGAAGTAGGTCGAAAAGGCCTCAAAAGCTAGCTGCGGGGAGCCGAGAGACTCAGAATTGTCCTCAGGACGATTGATCAAGGATGAAACCCTCAAATTTTGGGAAAATTAAGTTTCAGATAAAGGGGACTCGAATTCTTGATAATTCAAATCCGTAATGCTTTAGAAATTATGGACAGAAGGCACAAATGATGATTATTGAGAAGCCACGGGAACATGATTGAAGAGTGAAATGTAGTATACCTAGGGGGATAAAAATAATATGATGTAATAATATAAGAATGATAAATAAATGGGCCATAGTTAATAAATAAAGTGGTTAACCCACATTATGTAAGGGACCACATGTAGCTATGGAATAAAGTGATAAGCCCATTGTATTGGATGTATGGTATTGAGATACCCATGGTAACTACCCATGGTATTGCATGTATGAAACCTATATAGAGGCTAGAGTCTCTCCATTGAAAGATGTCAAGGATTATTGTATGGGCAAGCATATGGCTTGTGGAGTGATCTCCTTTCTTAAGGAGTGAATGTATGGTGTTGCCCTACCTCAAGGGTTTGGAAATTAATGAAGATCTGAAGTTTTATCTTCTATGGTGTTATTTCTTGGGCATATTTTCCATTTCTATACATTTTCTTGTCGGGAAAGCAGGACACGAGACATCGTAAGTACCAACAAAAGAACCTGACACCACTCCATCACCAATAATGGAGGAATTAATGAAAGATGTTCCATCAGTTAAAGCTTCAACATATCACCACCTGCATCACCCAGCAAGACAACAACCAGGAAGGTGGAAACGAATTAGCAAAAAGGACAACAACCCCTGGATGACACATAGAGAGGTGCGACGATCCACCCACAACACATCAACACAGAAGAACCACCAGAACCCACTTCCATCTCAAGCGAGCGAGACATCGACTAGATCGAGTGTTCACCTTTCTCTGGGATGGCTGGATGCACGTGAATGGTACCAGTGGAATACTCTTTTGAGTAGATCTTATTATTTGTGTTCTTCTTATGTTTCGAGGACGAAACATGTTTAAGGGGGGTGTAATGTAGTATACCTAGGGGGGATAATATAGGGTACAAAGGGAGGTATCCAAGGGAATAATATGATGTAATAATATAAGAATGATAAATAATTGGGCCATAGTTAATAAATAAAGTGGTTAACCCACATTATGTAAGGGACCACATGTAGTTAGGGAATAAAGTGATAAGCCCATTGTGTTGGATGTATGGTATTGAGATACCCATGGTAACTACCCATGGTATTTCATGTATGAAACTTATATAGAGGCTAGAGTCGCTCCATTGAGAGATGTCAAGGATTATTGTATGGGAAAGCATATGGCTTGTGGAGTGATCTCCTTCCTTAAAGAGTGAATGTATGGTGTTGCCCTACCTTAAGGGTTTGGATATTAATGAAGATCTGAAGTTTTGTCTTCTATGGTGTTATTTATTGGGCATATTCTCTATTTCTATACATTTTATTGTCAGATCTACTACATGAAAGCAAAGGAATTCATGTTTCATCACTATGTTATACTAATCTTACACAAGGGATTGATTTCAATATTTAAAAGGGGGCATCCATAAGCTTTCACTGAAGAAGAGGCTGAGTTCCTCATCAGTCCTTTCAAAGATTGAAATTCTCTTGAAGGTTGTGTAATGATCAGCACTAAAGATTGTCTGTGATTGCTGCCTTTGATTTGAAGATACCGAGCTATCTCTTTGAACAAATCCTATGGTCAGAATTTGCTACACACTCTAAAGGAAAGTCTCAACCTAGAATAATATTCATTCACTAAGATCTGGTCAACAGAATACAGGCCTAGTTGAAAAGTCCAAAAGGTTTTTCCTCGAAGCATTATAAACTTGAAATATCAAGGACCTTGTAGTCATTAGATTAATACCCTTGTATATGTCTCGGATCAAAGAACATAAATGAAAACATCTTGGCATCCATAAATGTGTCAATATAAAGGAAAATTCAATCTGCAAAATATGAAGTGTTCCATGACAATTATAAACACGCCTTGATGTTGCCTTGTCCAAGACTATTTTCAAGGACATAATTCTTCTGTTGATCACCATTTGAAGTTGCCACTTAAAATGTTTTTCTGATCTCGTATAAAAGGGACAAATGAGATAAGTGTTTTTGGTATGCAAAAACAATATGGATTCATTGTTATAAGGGCTTCTTAATGCACCTCACAGAAAATACGATATCCAAGACCTGGGTTTGACATCTTATAACGTGAATCCAAGAGTTGTACAATATTTTGGCATGCCATCTCAAGATATTTTTTTTGGAGTAAAGAATGTCTTAATCCTGTGATTAGACAAATTAATCTTATGAAGTCAAGAAGTTACAGCCTTATCTTGTATTAGTTCTTGGAGATATTAATAACAGGGTCAAAATTGATTCAAGGAATCTTATTAATAACTTTGTTGCATGGGTCAGATCTCATTAAGGCCAATTTCAACATATTTGCAGATATAAAGTTGGCCCTGGTTTCTGACATTTCAAAATAAATCACAAAAGTCTGGTACTCTGTAAAATAAAAATACTTACTGCTTCCTCACAACTCAGGAGGAGGCACACAATAGCTTTCCACTGACCAAAAGCTTCAAGTGATTGACCCATCTGCATTTTAAAAAGTTCAAATAAAAATTCATCTGTATACATTTTTCTGCAGTTGAGATAGTTGTTTTAAATTAAAAATACATCAGATAATGATCATTCAAGTGGATGTGCATACCAAGAAAGCTATGAACGAAAATTGAAGCTCTCCAAGTAGAAAATCTTCCAATCCTCCATATTTCTGATAAAAAATATTTTCCAGCGGTTGTGTCTGAAAACAAAAGAAGAAATTATAAAGAGGGATATCCAACTGAAAAGAAAACACAGAATGCTACAATTAGAAATGCTAAAATAATCACTACAAAGAAATAATCATCGCAGTCATCACTTATTGTATCAGACCAAAAATAGAAACAAAAATAGACATGGAGGTAATTTAAGATAAGGTTGCATCCATAAACACTATTACAGTCACAAGATCTGTTATCTCTTGCCAAACATCATTGTCACAAGATCTGTTATCTCTTGCCAAATATCACTGTCACAAGGACCAGAGATAAGAGCACATAAACCCTTGACATAGGACTACTCAAGAAGGTCGCATCAATCTCCTAACAGGCCACATAAGAACAGGACTTGAAGTTCACATGATCAATGCCCTAACTGTAGAGGGTTAGGGCTATTTGGGTCACTCCAAGAGGCTACATCACTTCGCTAGAACAGTATCCACCTTCTCAGAGATAGGCCGCATACAATTAAGACAAAATCACAGAGAGAAGACCGCCTATAATACAAGGAGAAGGTCACAAATAATACAGAAAAAATACAAGGAGAAGGTCGCATATACTCTCAAAGAAAAAGCACCCATATTCATAGAGAAAATGCCATATATATTCATAGAGAAAGGCTTCATATAGGCATAGAGATAGGTTGCAGATATCCATAGAAAGGTTGCATATATTACAGAGAAGGCCGCATATATCCATAAAGATAGGCCATAGACTTGGGATATTTTAAAACAAACAGAGCATATACAAAGCGAGGAAATAAAAAAATATAAAATCCAACTAACCTGTGACTCTGGGTACGCAAAATTCAATTGTGAATTTGCTGCTGCCACCTCTTTATATAGAAAAAATTCCCAGCCCTAAAAAAATAATCATATTATTATATTTTCTCAAATATATCAAAACCCTCAAAACCCTCCCGCCAACTGCAAAAATCCTACCGCCAACAGCAAATATTTGGTGCCAACTAACCAGCACATCCAGTTTTTATCTAAATTTTAGAACCAGCTATAACAATTCGGCGCCAAAAACCCAGAACCTCATCTTCCTGAACCAGTCTGGGTAAGAACAATCAGTTTTTCTCTGTTCTTGGGCTTTCATACCGGTGACAAGTTTGAGTTTCATATATATTTTTAATGAAATCAACCATGCCCTCTCCCTGACTTCCACTTTTGACAGACTTCGAATGTGGCATGCCCTCAAAACTTCGTCTTCCTGAACCAGTCCTGGTAAGAACAACAAGATTTTCCTCTATTCTTGGGCTTTCATAGCGGAGACAAGTTTGACTTTCATATATATTTTTAATGAAATCAACCCATGCCCATGTTACACTTCGACTTTTGATATCTGCGGGACGCCCATGTTACACTTTGACTTTTAATATCTGTGGAACTTCGACTTTTCCAATGTGGCATGCAATCAAACGTTTTACAAATATTTAAACAATTATTTTTTAAATAATTAAAATATTTATATTTATATTTATTATTTTAATTATTAATTAAATATAAAATCACAATATATTTAAAATTTAATTTTATATAATATGATTAAAATAAATAAAATATAAAGATTGATAATTAATATTTTAATAAATTCAATAAAATATAAATATTGATATTTATTATTTTAATAAATTAATTAGGGTTTATATCAAATGTTAAATTGGTGTTGCACAATATATGTATATTATAAATATTATAAATAAATTTTATATGTGTGTGAGTATTCATAGCTTGAGTAGGTTTAATGGTTAAGAGCATGTGTTTCCTCCTAAGAGGTCATAGGTTCAAAACCAGAGGGGGTATAGTATGTATGTCTTCATAGACTTAGTAGTCAAATCGCTACGCAGAGGTGGGTCCCTTATCCCATAAACAAGGGGGTATCATACACAATTTTGGTGTTTGGCTTGGAGTCAACGTGACCTTAAAATTAGATTATTATTTATTATTATTATTATTATTATAACAAGAGTTGATACACTCTCCAATGGGAAGTGAGGTTTAAGCAACACGTGGAGGCGGTACGCACTGAGTAAATACGAAGTGGAGCGAGGGATGAAGGAGTGTCACACCCTCAAGTTAGTTTCACACTGATGACCGAGTGGTGGGGGAGCACGTATGGGCATCCAACTAAAGTATGTGCGACAGTGATGTGCAATGGGAGACGCCATGGCAGAATGCCCACCTTCGGGCGCGTCATGCTTGGCGATCGGCGGCAGTGTGCTTTATACGCGACGTGGCAGCCGAAAACGTCGGAATGGGTGTGTGCCCCATAGCGGGTAGATGATTCAAAGGCCCTGCGAAGTTGTCTCGTTGGTGAGCACAGGTCGGTGTTATGCGAGGAGTGTTGTGCTAGTGATTGAGAATTGTTGAACTAGGCGAGACGAAAGGGGTACGAGCGGCCGATGCGATCGTCGGGGTGGATCGGGGAACCCACTTGTAGCAAAGGGAATCATGGGTATGATCACTTTGAGGTAAATGAGGGGCGGGGTATCAAGGCATTAATGTTTCTTGAGAAGCTGTCATCCAATACTTATCAAAAACCTAATGGAAGAGTATTGGGACACAAGCTGAGAGAATTTTAACATTGCAGATGGATTCGAGAGAATCTTGTAGTGAAATCGTAACTACCTCGAAATCAAAATTTCAATTTTTCATTTATGGCACGACACAATTAAAAAATTATTGACATAAATGACTAATTCATATACTTTTATGTATGAGTCATATTTTTATTCTTAGGACACTATAATAGTCATTTGCATTAATCATTATTAATTTTGTCACTGTATTATCTATATATATTTTAATGCTAGGCTAAATTAGTCATTTTAGTCGCTTTTAGTTTAGATCTCACTTATTATACGGTCATATATTTTTTGTCCCTTTAGGATACTAAATTAGTCATTTAAGTTAGTCGTTTTTAGTTTAGTCACTTATTATCTAGTCATATATTTTATTCCTAGACTAAATTAATCATTTAAGTTAGTCATTTTTAGATTACGATTACTTAAAATTGACTCAAATTTAGTAGTAATTCACTTGAAATAATAGCGAGTGACTAACTTTTTTAGTCACCTCGTCATTAATTTTCATACTTTTTTACTAGTAAATGTTCATTACATAAATAACCTAGAATAAACTCAAAAAAGGTTTGTTCGATAAACACATTAAAGTGAACAGTTTAAAGATTTCTATTATAGTAGAGATCGTAAAAGTACTGTAAGAACAACGCGAATCGTACGATGGGAAGTACGATAAGTTGTTGTGAGAAATGCATGCATTTTTATAGGAGGAACGCGACATGCGAACACGGAAAGCACGAAACGATTCGTGAGGTAGGTTTGAAGATGCGAGAATATATATATAAATAGGACAAAGGGAAGATGTAGTACTCAAATGTGGAATCGGTGATAAGTTAAACCTATAAAATAAGTTTCCTTTAATAGTCACGATCATCAAATGAAGTCATGTAAATATAAAGAGTTAAAACTTAAAACTATAATCTTGCTATTTAGACATAAAAATTCCAAAATTCGGTCACAGAGACAAATGGAGGAAACTCCATAATTGAAAATGGAAGCGCAATGATTAACTAGTTAGTGATATTGTAAAATTCATGGGAAAATTGACGAGCTGAAGGAATTTCCATGGGAGTAGAGGACTAACTCACTGAGAGACTCATCATTGTTTGGAACGGAACCTTTCCTCCATAGCACTTTGCAAAATTATGGGGCATTTCTGCACCTCTAATAACCTAACAAACTGGGTTGAAACTCATTGCTATCGGAGCCAAAGCTCATAGAAGTTGTGGTAACAAACCCTCGGAAGTAGAAGAAACGAAGCTCTAAGATGGAGACACATTGACAAATGGCAGAGTGTCGACTAGGGTTGGTGAGGTTAACAAAGAAATTTCCACTGCTGGAGAAATATGAATCATCAATCTTCCATAAATCGACGGTGAAGATGCTAAGCAAGGAACATTGAAAACCGCAAAGAATCATGGTAAATATTACATACTATCCAAGGTTTAATTACAGGTGTACTGCACATTCAATATCCGAGTTGACGGCTAATACCCTCGGTTGTATCAAGATTATGGATGATACATTATTTGGGTTGGAAAAGCATTAAAAACCATATTATAACTTTAATAAATCTAGTGCTAGTGCAGCTATATAAGGACCTTTAATACATCATATATAGAAACAATAAATGTACTACCATGGCAAAGGGAATTTTTTTATGGGAGTTAATATAATCCCAATAATGTTAAGGTTTATAACTTACATTAAAACCTTAGTTTGGTCATTTAATTTATGTGGTAAGAACATTACCATTATAGGTGATATAAATTTGATTTTTGAGATACAATATGGTCAGTATCATTCCATTTTGTCGGGTAAAAATTAAATATTTTTGTAATGTATGTTACAGTGGTATCAGAGTAGCATTCATACACTACTGACACCTAAGGGTAAAATAATGAATTAAGTTGTGTGTATCTTGATGCACATAAAATAACTATAACGAGGAAACATTATGATAAGAGGTATCAACACAACAACCACACGAACAGGAACCCCAAACATGACCGAAAGTGAGCCCAAAGATGTTGGTTTAGGCGAGCGTGGATCAACACCAAAAACAAGTAGGAATTTGGAAAGGAACAACAACACCAAACCAACATCTCGTCGAATATGGTATAGAAGCTATAAGAAGAGATGGCATGGGTTCAAAGTGATAATGAGTGGATTGATGCAAATAGAAAGAAAAGATACTCAAGATCACTATCAAGCAAGCAAAATCATGGATTCAAACTACCCGAGTGCTAATAGAGACATGTAAGAAGGTAATGAGAAACGACAAACAGAGGACCACACCATTGACACGGTGGAAATAAGCCCTTCAGCGAAGACAGAAGAAACAAAACTATAATGAAGTAGAGTCTAGCAATTTGTATCCAGGATCAATAAGAAGTTAAAAAAGAAAAAGTGGATCTTGAGAGTGAATTTCAAAAATAAAACCACCGACATTTCTGATGGTGACAGCCGAGGAAGTGGAATAGGCTTGGTTGATATGTATGAACAAATATTTTCAAGTGTACGAGTATGCAGTACGGTGACCTAAGGCCGGATTGGCCATATAACGACTAAGGGAGAAAACCCACTCTATGGTGGGAACAAGTAAAGAATGTTCACGACATTGTGAGGACTAAGACATTACCTAGGGAATACGTTCCAACAATAATTTAAAGATAAGTATTTAGTAGAGACGTTTTTACAATGAGAAATCTAAACTAATTTCATGACTTGAAGAGTTTAGGACATGAGATGACCATGTGGACGAGTATATTACCAATTTCACCTCTCTATTAAGATATGTTCCATACCTTAGAGATGAAAAGCTAAGGCTAAAATATTTTTGAGCGAGTCTTCCATCCCATATGAAGGAATGCACATTGAATTTGTAAATCCTAGAACCATGCATGAAGCCATTCGTATGGCACGAATGCTGATAATAGCCGATCAAGGAAAAAAGGGGGAAGTGGCGGCAAAAGTTGGCAGCCCAGAAAAGGGACGACAAGCGCAAATTTCAAGCGTGCCAAAACTAATAATTATAAGAATTCTTCACTAAAGATTACGTCAAGTAAGAAGTTTGGCGGAGGAGTCATCAAAGAACTTTCGGTGGCCGAGTGGAGGAAAGGCCTACAAAATTATCTAGCAAACACTGAGCTTGAAAGGAGAAGCAAACAACCACCTCTATAGTGTTGGGGTGGTGAGGCGCATTATTATAAAAATTTTTCGAAAATGAGTAATAAGTGAGAGCGAGTTGAAAATTTGCAAAGAGGCTTCTATAATGGGCGATGTGGCTCGAAACATACACTCGTATCCTGAAAAGCTTTGGAGGATCGATAAAACTGATTATCGGCCAAAAATGATAGATTTGGGAAGGTAAATTAATGGCTCAATCTATTTCTGTTTTGGTAGACCCAAGTGCAAGTTTAAGTTATGTTAATCCCAAAATAGTGGAAGTATGTAAGTTAAAAGGTCAAAAAAATTCAAAATTCCTTGGGTACAGTATAGCTAGCCATAGGAGCAACGGGAAAGGTAACTTGAAAAAATATAAATGTTGCACTATAGAAATTGCGGGCAATGGCTAAATGTGGATCGAACATAATGCCATTAGGGTCCTATGATGTTTTTTGGGCATGGATTCAGCTAGAAAAACATTGGACCATGTACAGTGGTACAAATAAAATATTATACATTACAGAATGCAAGATGGTACATGCGAAAGAGATTCAAGGGATCAAGAAACCCCTATCAGTTACGAAATCAGGTACAACATCTTAAAGATTAATAAGTGTATGAGGAAGGGATGTCAGATTTATGCCATCCGAGGTGGGATATGCCAATTCCAAGGAAAACTCACCTACGATGGAAAACATACAGGTGGTACAATATTTCATGGATGTCTTCTGAGAGACATACGCGATTATCACCAAGAAAGGGATATTGATTTTACCATTGAATTAATGCCATGAGCATTACCTTTGTCAAGGGGTCCTTATAGAATGAGTTTTCTAGAGTTAACCCAAATTAAAAATGTAGTTACGGGAACTATTGGACAAAGGTTATATTCGTTCAAGTGTGTCCCCTTGGGGAGAACCAATGTTTTTTGTGGAGAAGAAGGACATAACCATGCCAATGTTCATGGACTATAGACATCTCAACAAGTTAACGAGTCAAGAATGAATATCTTTTACCAAGGATTGATGATACGATTTGATCGAGTGAAGGGAGCCAGAGTGTTTTCTAAAATAGATTTAAGATCTGGATATCACTGAGATCCAAATCAAAAGACGAAGAAATTTATAAGAATTCTTTCTTTACTAGAGTACGAGTATTATGAATTTTTTGTATTATTGTTTGGGTTAACAAATGCATGAGAAACCTTATGAGGTTAATGCATGAGTATATTTCATCCTTTCCTGGATAAATTTGTACTTATATTCATAGATGACATTTTAATATATTTTTAAAAGCGGGGAAGAACATAGGGATCACCTAAGGATTGTCTTTGAAAATGTTAAGAAAACACCAGTTCAGTACTGTAAGTTGGAAACATGAATGCGATTTTACTGTCGAAATCCGATACTTAGGCCATGTTATTTCTACTAAATGGGGTAGTTGTTGATCCAGAGAAAAAATCAAAACAATCTCATGGAATGGCGATTTACCAATTTTGTAGATATTAGATCCTTTATGGGATTGGTTGGGTATTCTCGAATATTTATTGAAAAGGATTTTCTAGAATTTCTTTTCCAATTACCTCCTTGGATAGAAAAGAAAAAGTTTTTAAGTGGAGCATTTGTTGAGTGCTAGAATAGTTTTGAGAGATTGAAGCGGCTATTCTGACTCTACGCACAGTCTTGTGAGGGTACGTTGACCCCAACAAAGAATTTGAATTTTGTACGGATGCTTGTAAAGAGGGAGTTGGGAAGTCATATCTCGGGGAAGGGAAAACTAGTGGCATATGAGTCAAGAAAGTTTATAGGAAAGGGAACATGAGAAAAGATACTCGGCCTATTATTTAGAATTAACAACAATAGTACATGCACTCTAGGGAATGGAGACACTACTTGTTGGGTAAGAAGTTTTGTGCTACAAGATGAATCATAGTAGCTTGACTATTTATTTCAAAGAAGATGATTTTAAACTCAGAACGAGGAGCCAAGATGAAATGCCTTTCTAAGTTATTTTGATATGTAAATCCGGCATGTGAAAGGTAATGAAAACTCGGTGGCTAATGCTTTAAGTAGAAATACTCCATTTTGTTTATGAGCTTTACTAAAATCGACTTGAATGTAAATTCTTAGATCAAGTAAAAAGAAGAAGCACGGAAAGTGCTAGAATATAAATTCCTCGCGGCATCAAATGGGAAGAGGCCAAAAAGCAAGGAAATACTTACGAATATGGAGTTAATAAAAGAGCAAATGATAACCTTTAGGGGAAATATGTATGTGCCAAACTAAGTGGATCTTAAGGAGTTAATCGGGAATGAATACCATCGAGATTAATTATACAAGACACCCGGGATACCGGAAAATGTTATTTAGCCATTAGAAAATTATATTTACGGCACAGTATGTATAAATATTATTGTGAATATTTAAATAAATCTTTGGTGTGTGAACAAGTCGAGGGTGGAGCTTTACCGAGCATCTCGCGAGGATTGTTGTGGCCCTCATACCCGGATACCCTGGAGAGTAAAAGTGGGAGGTCATATCCCAGATGGATTTCATTACGGGTTTACCAAGGTCGAAGAGGCACCAAATGACTCCATCATCGGCGTAATTGACTGAGATTGAAAGTAAATCTTCACATTTCATACTGTACAATCAACTTAAAAGTGTATAGATAGTAGATATTTTTATAGAGAGAAATATTCGGGCTACACGACATTCGAAGGCTTGTTATGTCACACGAGGGATGTAAATTTTTACTTGAGCATTTTGGAAAACTCTATTCATAGGTGCGGGGACCTAAATAAACTTTGCTTTACTTATCATCCCCGAGAAAGATGGCCAAACCAAGTGTGTGAACCAAGTGATTTTGGAAGACATCATCGCATATACGTAATGCAACAACCAAACAAGAGGGAAGATTACTTACACCTAGTTGAATTTGCTTACAACAACGGTTATCAAGAATCACAGTTAAGATCAGTCCTTTTGAAGCTCTTTATGGGCAGACAATGTCATACTCCCGATGGCCAGAAGTAGTCCCGAAACTAAGTTGAAAAGATGCTTGGACCAAAAATGTTGGCTGAAATGGAGTCGAAGTAAGAAAAAATTAAACAAAATTTGAAATTTTGCACAAGAGATCGGTAGAAGATGCTATGAAGATAAGAAAATGAACTATCGAGAATTTGAAGTGGGTGATCATGTGTATGTGAGGGTCAAACCCCAAGAAGAGTACCTTGCGGTGAGCATCTTGTGCCAAGTTGGCTCCCTAGGATTACATGCACCCTCTAAATCTTGGAAAGGGTAGGACCTGCGGCTTACATCCAGCTGGCTTTACAACCCCATATGAGTACACAATGTGTTTTATGTGTCCCTATTACGGAGATATGTGAATGAATTGAAACACGTAATTCATTGGCGAGAATATTCGATGTACGATAGAACTAAAAATCCTAACTTGAAATATATTTTCTTTATGAAATTTTCACAAGAAACTTTTATGGTTGCAAGAGTAGAGTCGTACAACATGTTTCTAGTTGAGCCTCAACACATACTCGATAAGAGAGAAATTATGCTCCCGAACGGAGTCATCACCAGTTAAAGTGTAGTGGAAGCACTTAGGCCCCGAGATGAGGCTACTTGGGAGGAAAAAGGATTTGTGTCACGAGGCTTAACAGCAAAGCTATTTTTTGAGCTAGAGGGAAACATTGAGGATAGTGTTACTTCCAATGAAAGTTACTGACGACTCCATTTAATTTTAAGTAGTTGTTAACTAGTTAAATAACATTTTATTATTTGTTTTAAGAAAAAGTGAGACACTTATGTTTTTAGTTTCGGAAAGTTTATTTTCTTTATTATTATTATGAAAGATAAAAATTAGTTATAGAAAGTAGTTCAGCAAGTAAAAATTGTTGATGGTAAATGTTTTCTTAGAAGCTGAAAGGTGGTTGGATAGTTTGAAAAAATTACCTATTCGTCGAGGATAAGAGACTCATACAATGAGGAATAGAAAGTTATTTTCAGTGAGAATAAGGAAGAGAGTGAATTTTTTCTTCGGTGGTAGAGACCAATGGAAAATCTCTATGTTGTCCTAAATATTAAGTACGACTAGACCTGGGGTCACGAGGTGACAACAAAAACATCCACTATCAACCCATACCTTTCGGGGAATGGAGCACGAGGGAAAGAGGAGGACGTAATCACCTCGCTAGAAGGTTGGGTGGATAATGTAGAGCAAATGACATTTTTAGATAATTGGTATCCTATTTTAATATTATTTAGACGTGAAAGATTGTTTTCAAGTTGTTATTCACATATACTACTGTTATTTAATTTCAGGGAGAAACACTATTATTTTCTTTGGAACCTTTCTTATGTTGGAAAAGGATAAGTTATGATAATTAAATAACTCAACAAATACTTGTAGGGGTTCTATGTATTATTTAAGATGCGATATATAAATGAGAATTTGCTGAAGACATTATATATAGTTGTAGGACAATTGGAAAAATACAACATACTGTAATATCGGGGAGTCAACCCGGTTAATCATATGGTAGTTAACTAAACACGGTAATTTATTGCTGAGTTCTTTAAATTCACTAGGATGCATCTAAAAGGGACTATGATAAAAAAGTTTTAAATAGAAAATAATAAAATACGTAATTATAAATTATTGTACAAATAAAAAATGAAGCTTGGAAGGATTCTTGTCTATTTAAGCTAATGCGGGGGTGAGACGATTGGTACAGCGTATGGGGGTGAACCCCAACCCAATACACATTGCTACCCCTATTTTACTGATACATGAATTGGATTTTAGGTGGCACGGTCACCAAGAAACCGGTAAGAAATTACATCTAATAGACAAATCTAGTATCTTAAAAAAACAAGTAATGCTAAAGATTAAAATTATATTAAATACAAGTATAGTATATCCAATCGAGAGTTTAAACTTTGAAGAGTGAGCATATAAACACAAAATTGAATGAACTATGATACATGCACTTAAATGAAAATGAAAAGAATTAATAATGCGAAGCGAATCATTCATATATCTAAGAATTCACATTTCGAGAATAAGAAGTATGAATAAAACCTATCGTGCTTAAATTTTTAAATACACATGGCCATATAGAAGAAGTCTCAAACTAATTAATACAATAGTAGTCATTTACATCATGGAGAAAAACGATTTCGAGAGTTAAAATTACGGAATAATGTAGCCTATAGATAATCACATAAGAATATTAACACGGAAAGCTTGCAACACAAGAGGTACGAGAAAGGCTTAACCAAGGCCTAGGAAGTGGCAGGAAAAAATGTTGAGACCTTTTCTAGATAAGTCATAATGTTCATTACATAAATAACTTGAGAATAAATAAAAAAGGCCAGTCGGATAAACCCTTAAAAACCCTAGGCAGAAATTTGAAATATTACTGTTATATGAAGTGAGATCCTTAAGAGCACCTACTAAGAAAAAGTTAATGTATCAACTAAGTAGGAAGTGCGAAGTCGGTAAGTGACATGAAATTCGGTGTAGAAGACTCTACCATTTTTATAAGGAAAGCTGACTTTACAACACACCAAAAAGCACAAAATGGATGCAGTGAGGAAGAGTCGTTAAGATAGAAATATATATATATATATATATATATATATATATATATATAAACAAGACATAAAGGAGACAATACTCAAATGTGGAATCGGTGAGAGTTAATCCTGTAAAAGGGTTTCCCTTGACGGTCTCGATCATCAAATTGGAAGTCATGTAAATATAAAAGAGTCAAAAATTAATACTATAATCTTCTAAGAGATAAAAATCCCAAATTCAATAAAAAAAATGGAGGAAACCATGATTTCAAATGGGAGTAGAATGATTTACCAAAGTTTTGTGTATTGTAAAATGCATGGGAACCGAGTTGAAGGAATTTCCATGGCAGCAAAGGGACTAACTCCACCGAGAGACTCATCAGCGTCGCAACGGAGCCTTTCCTCCACCATCGCACTTACAATTATGGGAGCTTTACACACCGTAATAACCTCACAAACCGAGTTGAAACTCATTGCTATCGAGCCAAATATCGAAGAAATTGTGGTAACAAACCCTCAAAGCGAGAAGAAACAAAGCTCTAATATGTCGCATGAAAACAAACCCTCAAAGAACAAGAAACACTCTCGACAAAGACACGGTGACAAATGATGGTTTCGGATAGGGTTGGAAAAGGGGATCAACAAAGACATTTCCCATCTGGAAATGTGAACCATACGACCTTCGAGAAATAGACGATGAAAATCTAAGCAAGGACTATTGAAAACCGCAAAGAATCATGGTAAATCTTACATTTGTCCAAGAGTTTAATTTCATGCATTTCCATTACATTCAATATCCAGGGACTGCGTTATGCCCTCGGTTGTATCAAGATTATGGATGATACATTATGTGGGTTGGAAAAAAATAAAAAAAATCATATTTTAACAATAAAGCTAGCGTCGATAGAAAATATTGTTCTTCTCGCAAACGTGCCCATCAGATCTTGATACAGCAACTTAGACTTCTTAATGATTTCTTCTCTACCATGGGTGTGTACGTGCTAACACGACTACAAAATTTATGATTATCAAATCCAAGAAGGACACTTACGTTAATTTTATGTGATGATAATAGAAACTTGGAGGAAGTGTTTTCTTACAAGTACCTAGGAATTGATCATCACTCACAAAGCTCAAGAGCTAGGGAATTATAGCATTTAGAGAAGGATAAATGGGGGGTGGAAAGCTTATTTTGGTGCTTGAAAATAATTGTATAACGGAGAAAACCTCGTAATGATGGGATAGAAAGAAGTTCCTCTTTGAAAATTTATTCACTCCTGTTATCTTATATAGATGTTAGGTTTGGGGTTACGGCATCTCTAGAGAATCTTGGATAAATATTGAGCAAATCTAGAAGCGTTTTATAACTTATAACCTTAAAATTAAAAGCAATACACCCTATCCTATTCTCCTTATAGAAGTGGGTCTTTCCCCTATCGAGAGCCTAGCTATGATTAGGCTTCTATTGTACTAGCTTAACAAGCTCGATGGCATAGGAGACCATAGACTTCCTAAGATAGCTTTAAGTTCCATCCAAAACCACCTAAGGCTTAGCGAGGGTTGGTATGAAGACACCGGGGCCTAGTCAAACCATTGGGAGATTGACAGAGAATGTTTCATTGCAAAACATTAATAACATTAAAAAAAATTGTTACTTATAAGTTGAAAGAAAAAAATGCGGTATAAGAAAAGATCTAGCACCTAAAAGAAAATTAAGATATTATAAGAAGGTCATCAAGCCCCACCACTAGAAAGATCAAAATTATCTCTACTTGTTTCTAACTAGCACTCGAAGAAGAAAATTAATATAGCCAAGATTAGAATGAACTCTCACTTGAGCTCCATAGTGAAACGGAGGTCATTGGACGAGTTCCTAAAACCCATGGATGGAGAAGGATACTGCCATCTACTGATGAGAATATGAACATCGAGGATGAAAATCACTCCCTCTTAGAGTGCCCCATGTATCCTAACCACATTAGAGCTCAATTTCATAATATTTGTTACAATCTGCCGACCTTCCTAGACTTTTAAGATGTCAAAATTATAGCGAGCTCAGGAGAGGCTTCTACTCCAAGCTTTTTTATCATAGGAATAAAATCTTAAGAAATCAAACTAAACAACTCTTTTCTTTAGATCCAGATAGACCCAAAAATTGGTACAGTGGACATTATACATCATCATCTATCATCATAAAGCAACCTTTAATACATTATATATATGAAATGATAAAGAGTATACGATGGCTTAAAGGGAATTTTTGTATGGAAGTTAATATAATCCTATAATATTAAAGGTTTAGAACTTACATTAAAGCATTAGTTTGGTCATTTTAATTTGTAGTGGTATACGCCGACCATTAGGTGTTGTAAATTGATTTATTGAGATAACATATAGTTACTATATTTATCAGTAGGTATAAAGTTAATTTTTTCATTTGTATGTATGTTACAACATTTTACTAGAGTTTTTAGAAATTTTTAAAATATTTCTATATTTTTTACTTTTCAAAACTAATTATTTACAAAATTAAAAATAATTAAAAATATTACATAGATTTCTAATATTATATAATTCTATAAAAAAAAACCACCACAAACAATATATTTTTAGAAGAGAATTACAAGCACTCAAATATGAAATTTTAATATAACTCTAGAGAAATGAAAAATAACATGACCTTATTATAATAACTAAAATAATTGAAATCTCTCCTTATAGATTTAGCATCTTGTTGATAGTCAACTTTTCGAGGAGAGTTGTTTTTACTTAGTTGGAGGTTGCATCATTCTACTCAATCCAAAATAGAAAACCGAGACCACGCACACCCAAACCTTAATTCATGGTTTTGAATTTCGTTACAGGTTAGGGGCAAATTGGAATGTACTAAGCATACTTACATCAAATTTGAAAAAGAATATTACCATATAAAATTCAATTTCAAAAAAAATGTGATTAAATTAAATATAAAAAAAATAGAATTACAAAATATTTATAAGGTAATTACCAATTTTTTACAAACAATACTCTGTGCATAAAATTGAATACGAAAAAAATGAAGATTATATATTTTGATAAATATTTAGAAGTAAGAATTTATTATTCTTTGTCATAGAAAATTTATTACTTTTAGCAACTACAAATTTACAATTTTTCTTCTATATTTAATATCAAATTTACTATTTTTCACAATTGTATTTTTTTTAATATACCATTTAATTTTTAGTATATTTTTTTAATATAGAAATTTCAATTTTTAATTTTATAAATATTATATTTCAGATTAACAAAAATCTTTACTAAAGTATATCATACGTTGGAAATATTTTTCAATAGAGAACTTTTATTTTTATTTTTAATATTAAATTTTTATATTTTAACTAAAAACTTTATCAAATTCTGTCACTAACCGTTCAACTGTAAATTCACAAGGAGGAAAAGGATCTGGGGGAAGGGGAGGAGCATCTAAGCTCCACCAAAAGTGTAGAAAATACAATGGTGACTTGACTGAGGAAGTACAAGTAGAGGTAAAAGGCAAAGTCTAAGTCGACTTTTCTGAAGTTTAAGTAGAACTTTGCTGCTTTGTCAATTATTTAAAGGCCGAAATTCGGAATATCAAGAATTGAATGCAGTGGAACTTAGTGGAAGTGCATTTTATTTGCTTAACGACTGCCAGTTATAAGCAAAGAAAATAATTCCCTAATTTTTCTATACATTATATGCATGGAAATAATTTCCCTACAATTTTTTTCTCTTCCCTAATCTATTATCTTCTATTTTTTATTTCTAGAAATTAAACAATAAGCTCCACGATAAGTGTTTAGAGGATCACAACGTTGAGTTAATACTGCAAGTCTCGAAGAAATACGTCGTAACTAACTTAACTCGAAGTACAGTAGTAACGGTAAAAAAGCGAGTCGACTTTTCTGTAAGTTTAGGTGAACTTTGTCTATTTACTGAGACGCGACGCCAAGTAGAAATAATTGGAGGTCGAACCAGCGTTAGAATTTTAGTTGTTGCTTGTTTTCCGTGGATTCTCATATTATTTCTAGATTGTTGCCTGTTTTCCATGGATTCATCAGTCGGGGTTTTGCCATGGGGTTTGCCGGTGGCCCTCTTCTCTTTAGTGGTGATATCTTTTGGTATAGCAATTGCATGTCAGAGCTGCAGTTTTGGTAGATGGAGGTTCTGACATCCAATTGCTTTTCGAAAAATTTCTTCCATGCGAATGCAAATGGGTAATTCTGGTGCTTTTCCTGTCGAAAACTAACGGCAAGAAGCTTAGGTAGAATATATATATATATATATATATATGAAAATTTCTTCCATGCGAATGCAAATGGGTAATTCTGGTCTTTTCCTGTGAAACTAACGGCAGAAGCTTAGGTAGAATATATATATACTTATATATATATATATATATATATATATATATAAAGGATTGAAGAAGAAAGTCTGTTTCGGTTAGATGCACCAAGGAAGAATGAGAGATGCAAAGGAATGAGTGTAGTTGGTAATATGATGTCTCTTCAGAATTAAAAAAAGGAAGACGTCAAGTAACTACGCCCATGAGCGTTTGAAATTCCATTGGCTAACGTGGCAGACCATCCAGCTAAGAGAACTTCGTTGCAGAATACTATGTTTCAGTAGAGCTACCCTATAAAGAAGAAGCTCAAATATTGTTGGCTGTCAATTTTAGGGTTTCTTGCCAATTTCTTAGAGTGGTCCTAATAAGGTGGAAAGAAATCCCGTTTCGTATTAATATACTTAATTGAGATCTTTATTACACCAATATAATTCGGCCCAGATTTTCATACCTGTTATTACATGTGACTAATTGAACGAACCTATCTGAAAATAATGACTCTTCGATTCATCATCAAATACAGTGGCATCAGGCTTTTCGGAGATTTCTACTCTTTTTTGAAGGAATATAATTTTGACTTTTAAAGTCATTTTGTCTGTAACACACGTATAACACACGTAATCAAACAAATAAATATTAAGTTATTTTATTTTTAACTATTATTATCAAGAAACGGTTGAACGAATTCTTGAATCGTTTGAAAACTGATACGTGTGGCGTCTTGATGGTATGACCTATTGTTTATATCGACCCAATAACCTTCTCATCAGCACGATAAAATGGAATGGGAACCGTCTTTGAACTCTGCGTATTCTCTGGTTCGCCTTTCTTCACTCTCCGCACTATAAAATTCGTGGGTACAGTCATAAGTCGACGCTGCCCGCTTATTAGGAGTTGCAGTCTCCTTCTGTTCAGATTGATTTGCTAACATATATTTTGTGGAAGGATCGATACCAAGTGCATTAATACCAGGTGCATTATTAGCATTTAATTACAATGTTTACCAAATGTACAAATGATTCTGTAAACGTATGCATTAAATAAATCATCTACGTGGTTTAGTGAATCTTGGTTTTGAAATTCCTTAGAATATTAGCTGCATCTCTTTTGTAGTTAAAAACGACTTTCTATAAACGGACCACTATTTCTTGAGATAAGTACATACCAAAAAAATGGTATTTCATTAGTTTATTGGGATTTGATCGAAACAAATTTACTGTTGACTATTTTCGTAAGAATGTATTTATCTTGGGAGTAGAAGATAAGTCCATTGCGTTAATTCCTTTGCAAAGGCTTGCAAAGTTTACATGTTAACTTTGTTATTATTTTAAAAGGTCTATCTAGCTCTTATGCCCAAATAAGGGTTAGTTATGGTACTTTATTTTTAAAAGAGATTTTCTTGATTAGATTAAAGAGGGTAAATCTTTAATAAAAATGTTTACATAATATTGTATAAGCAAGAAAATAGAAGATGAATGCTCTTATTTTAAAAGAGATTTTGTACTCATTTAAATTATTAAGTGATAACAAGTCCAAGGTATTTTTCTTGAATAGATTAAAGAGAGTGACTCTTGAAATATCTTCTTGTACAATGAAGAAGAAAAGAGAAGTTTTTCCAGATTTATATTCATTAACCATGCTGTAAATAGTAATGAATTAATAAATAAATGAATATTTTACCATGGTAATGGTAAAGATTAATTAATAAATCCATGGATAGTTTCATAAATCCATGGGTAGTTTTTCCATGGTGTTGATGGAGATTAATTATTTCATAAAACCATGGGTATATTACCATGGTGTTTGCAAAATATTAGTTATTTAATAAATCCATGGATAGATTAGCATGGTGTTGGTAAAGTTAAGTTATTTAATAAATTCATGGTTAAAGGAACTAATCAGTTATATTCCTTTAGATGAACAAACTAAGTGATTACTTTTATATTATCATGATTATGATGTTAATTCCTTTTGGAGGAAGATCATGCATAAGCATGCAACATATGTATTAACTTTTATTGAAAAATAATATACATATTTGTATGTAGAAAGATAGCTTGTAGTATTAAACTACATTGAATATGATTGTTTAGTATAATCTTTGGAAAAAGAAGACATGTATTTATATTCTTAATTGCATATTTTACAAAAAGAAAATATATGTTTACATGCTCACTAGCATTGAGATTTTCTTTGGGAAGACTCGTGAAGGAGGTTATGTGCTTCGTTGTGTAAGCACTCCTTTAGGGAGACTCTTTTGGAATCGATATGCATTTGCATGCATGGGAGCAACATTTGTTATGTTAGCTTGCATTCCATGCACTAAAAGTAATAGCTTAAGGGTTAGCTATTTTGATTAAATGTAAAAATGCATTATCGAGTAACATAACTAAGTATCCGAGATATTTTAAATATAAGGGTTGGGAGATGTAGCTATTGTCTTACAAAGGTTTATGCGATGAAAACATTAGTTAATGTGATGACTTATAACCAGCACATATGAAGTATGTGTTGTTAACGGGAGAATGTCAAGGTACTTTACTTGCATGTCATGAATATACATGAGTAGATGGAGAAACTACTATAGTATAGATATGTGAAATGATTTATTATACTTTATGAATCTTGACAATCAAGGTATGTTGAAGGTAACATTAGCAGGGTATGATGGTGATATGTATAAATGAAATATTATGCTTAACTTGGTGGCAGGTAAATGATTATGGTTCATGCAGATAAGTACGAACTACCGGATGATCCAGTGTACGATGCACCATTGTAGGTACATCCATTCCATCAAGATATGAAGATATGAAGACCAGAGGGTAAATGGTATCATATTTATTGTAATGGATTTAAGCTAGATATTTGTATATTTCCTTGTAAGATTTATAAACGATGGTTAAGGGATGGTATCCCTTATAATCCATTGAGTGAGGGTTGATCACCCTCACGAGCATTTAATAATAAAATTAAACGCTTGCTAGTTTTCACCCCACAGGGTTTCTAGGGTATATTGGTGTTCAATGATGTGATTTATTATTGTGTCAAGTTGATGATGTTGATTCCTTTCTTGTTATGATGTTCATAATGGCAAGTATGTGATGACTATAAGAGTGAAGAAATGAATGGAAGGTTACATCATATAGTATTATGTTAATGTACTATAATGGAGGTTGTTAATGGTTAAGGAGCTTACTATTCTTATTCTAAAAGTTACACTAGGAACTGGTAAACATTTTATGTAATGATCAGTAAGGAATATTTAATGGTGAATGGTTAGTTACCCATGAGTAACTTGTATAAAAAAATTTATCTCCTTACATTTCCATGTGAAGTTAATGGTGTATGTTACAAGTGGTATCAGAGCTAAAGGTTGCAACACTGGCACCTTTGGGATTTAGCAAAAATAAATTGAGAGATCCGAGATGAAAAGCGCGTATGTGAAGGAAGGCATCGCATCTCTAATCCAGGTTGAACAAAGAGTTTCAAGAGATAAGTATTATTATCTTTCTTTTCTTGAAACACTAGTTATTGCATTTATGGAAAATACACTACTTACAAAGTAAATAACTGTTGAGTTAGAGTTTCTTTAAAAAGGATATGTATTTTCCATGTACGTAAAACTTCTATTGTTGTGTTGAAGTTTCCTTGAAAGGAGTTGGGAATTTGGTTTCTTGAAAAAGAAACATGTGTGTGCTTGAAAATTTAACTAATATACATTTGATTCTTCTTGAGAGAAATATGTATATCTTGAAATTAAATGTTGCACGTAAATCTTGCAACTGAAAGAGACAAATATAGAGTAAAACGTGGTTTTACTTAATATGTAAGTTTGTGTATTTTCATACCAATAGTCCTTGTGCCATGAT
Source organism: Pinus albicaulis (assembly GCA_034641835.2). Lineage (NCBI taxonomy): Eukaryota > Viridiplantae > Streptophyta > Pinopsida > Pinales > Pinaceae > Pinus > Pinus albicaulis. The sequence goes on along the minus strand of JAXQQM020079690.1, from coordinate 84,351 downwards.
ATGTAGGCATGCATAGGAATTTTAGGTAAAAAGAGAGTATGTGGTTATTTAGCTAAATTTTCTTGAAAATAATATAGAAGGTAATTCTTAAAGATATTTCATGGGTTGAGAGATAAGTTAATGAGTTTTTCTTGGAAAAGAAGTCATGAAGAACTATGTTAGTTTCTCATAATATTTTATTGGAGAAAGTTTATGTTGAATCTTATGTGAAAAGAAGACTTGCTTCTTGGGGAAATATTATGTTGTTCTTACATAAAAGAATAACCTCTTGAATATATTACATTGCTAGATGGATTATGTCAACTTCTTGGTTTAGGTATATTAAAGGTTAAGTTAACCTTGTTAGTGTTGCGTAGTTTTTATGCATAAAAGAGGCTATCTATGGTAAATTATTGTAAGCAAAGCATGAGCAACTTGCATGTAGAATCATAGAGGAACAAGGTTCTTTGCATGCAATAGTTGCATTAGATTTCATCTGAAAGAACATAAATCTATATGTAGAAATGATAACATGTTTTGTTATCATACTCTAGAAAAGATTCTTTGGCAAAGAAGATGAATTACATGTACAAAAACTAAAGTAATGTTTTGGTTTCCTTGAAATATATACATGGCTAATGTGGGTATAATATTTCGAGAATAAGGTATGTATTCTTATGTTTTATTCCATTAGTTTTATGGAAAGGGAAACCATGTTTTGCATGCCTATGATGTTATGTGTCCTCAGAGAGGAATCATGAGTTTGCCTACTCGATTATGTTAAGTACTCTGTTGGGAAATTAAGATTAGAATCTTTATGCATTGTATGCATAGGAACAACAACCAATGTGTTAGCTTTATTATATTTGCATGCTCCAAAGGCAAAAGCTGAAGTGGTGGGTCTTTTGTAAAAGTTTAAGTAAAGCGAATGCACATTGTGTCATTTTCCATTAAAGGAATTTCTTAACAGATATAGTGATTTGTCTTGTACGAATGTGTGCGTGTGTGAAAAATGTCATAATAATGTGGGAGTTATTTGACATGAATTGATAATTACTTACTCACACTAATGTAGAGATGTTAGAAGAAAGCATGTTGTGACATTGTATTCACATCTCATATATGCACATGAATAGGTCTTAAAGGATCATACAAAGATTGATTATTTATTGATTAAGTTTTTATCTAATCATGCTATAAAATCTTATTGATGTTGTTAAAAGAAAACATTGTTGTAAAGGAGAAATGTGAATTTCCTGATGGGGATGAGTACTGCAGTAGGGAGAAAAGTTCTTCAAATGAAAAAAAAAAAAAAAAATTTATTTTATTTTAAGAAGTCTATGCATATGCATGTTGATTCCTTTAAAAATGAATTGTTACATACATGGCATTGCATCAGATTAGCTTCCATTTAAGAGAATTCTTAAAAAGTACATGTTATTATAATATAATTTTTTCGGATAAGAATATGCATATGAGATTAATATGTGTATTATGCTTTATTTCTTTAGGAAAGAAAGTATAAAAATCATGAAAGAAAAATAGTTACCTTTCATTTGAGTTTGAAAAGAAGTAATTGTTTTTGCATGAAATAAAATTTCTAAAGTTATCATGCACTACTTTAAAAGATGAATGTGTATAGTGATGGTGTGTGAAACTAATGCATGAATGCAAAATATGAAGAAAGTCCTACTATAAGATGATAGAGTGTTAAAATTAAATTGAATGAAGTCTCTTAATGGATCAAGTTGTGAGACTTCACTAAATGACTTATTGACTGACTAGTTTTTGCATGAGACGTCATGGATGCATTAAAATTATTAATAGAATTGATTAGCTATGAATGAATAACTAATGAAAGTTATATGCACGAATCGATTTTGAAAAAATCTAATTGAAAGCTGTGAACAAATTATTATGATAATTAATTCGTGTGTCAGTCTGTTGGTAACAGAACATTATGGGAATTGGAAATGTTTGCACTCATACCCTAATTGTTATTGACACATACACATTAATGAATATTTGCATATACTTTTATGCATGACGACATTGTATGCATAACAAAATTTTATGTAGGAACTTAAAATGTTTTCATAAGATAATATGTGCTTGACAAATGCATATTTACGATTAGCATTGTTCCTTATAGTAGGCATGGGTAGCATGGGTAGCTTCATGGAAACAGAAAATCTTTGAAAATAAAACATCGCAAACATTGCAATGTGAATTGCAATAGTAAACGTTAAAGTATCATGTTTTAATGTACAACACATGTATGTTACTTCCAGGGGGGAAGTTGTGACAGCTTCATTAAAGTTAACTAGTATTAAGTAGTTAAAGACAATTTGTTTAATTTTCTTTTATCTAGCAAGAAAAACTTAAATCATCACTGTTGATAAAGCAAATTTGCTGAAATTAATTAATGAAAAGAAAATCTTTTTAAGGTAATGGTGAAAATGTTTCCAAGAATAGGAGGTGGTTGGGGACAGTTGGAAAGACAGTTACCTACTCCTCTGAGGATAAAGCTGAATCCCAGAGGAGTAGGCGTTCTGTGAAATTGGTAAAGGGGGAGTATTTTCTGGAGTTGGTTGGGACCAGTTGAAAATAGCTTACAACAACCCTTGTAAAACCAGAATTTCTAAGTGTGACTGGATTGGCCATCCAGAGGTCATCGCAGAAAGATCCAGTGTTAACCTGTGGCACTGTCCAGATTCTAGAGCTAGGGGGCAAGTGGAGGACGTAATAGCCTCCCTTGATGGTTGGGAGGACCACAACTTAAAAGACTAAATTTCCAGATAAGTACAAAGACTTTTTAGTGTGGAAAGATTGACTGTCTCGATGTGAAAAATGACTCGATCCTATGGATTAGGAGGAGAATTTTGTTTACAATTGTGGTTCTCATAGTGGAACAAGTTAATTAAAAAGTTATGTGTTGTATTAAAATGAAGTTTTATAAGATTGTGTAAAAATCCTGTGTAGATATTAAGAGAAAAGGAACTTAGCACTCGGAAAATGAATTATTGAATGTATAAGTTCATTTATATTATTACTAATCTATTTGAATGTCTGAGCAGATGCTAGGATATGCCTATGGTGCATGGATTGACCATTGGTATGATTAGAGAGATAGGTGCTATCTGAGTACTTTTTGAAGTATTGTGTGGATGTATTTAGTAGAAGCTAAGACAATGTGCACATGATGCATTGATGAGAAGAGTTTGTTCTCTTTGAGTACTTGTGGAAGTACTTTGATTAAAACATCTCTTTATATTGCAAGAATTTTTGATAGTTGCAAGTATTTTTATTTGATTGAAACTATGTGACTAATGTGATTGAATGGTTAGTCATACATTACAGGCTCTTTCCAGGAAGTGTTGATGGGTGTTCAACCATTCTATGAGAGCTTGCGTAAAAGCCATCATTTCCTCCAATAGTAATTGGTAGGTTCGTATAGAGATTTTTCTATATTTTTATGAATTGAATAAGGAATAAGCAGTTAGAAATGGAAATGAAATTTTCTTTGCGCTATACATGCTTATGAATATGGATAAAAGCATTATTGTTTCAATTAATTGCAGTTAAAGAACATAAAGTGTTTCCTTGTGAGGGAAAGGACCCCTTTGGATTTTTTATATTATTATATCATGACTATATGTCTAAGTTTCAATGAGAGAAGCACACCGAGGACGGTGTTCTCTTCAAGGGGGGGAGTATGTAACACACGTCTCCAACCAATTCATAGTAAATTAATTTTACGTAAGGTAAATCTAACTGTTTTATTCAAGAATTCGTTGGAAAAAAATTCTTGATAACCATCTATGGGAATTCTCTGTTTAAGGAAGGTGCGCAGTTTCCATTGCTTCTAACAAGGGATCCACTCCCACAATTTGTCTGTGAAACTTTGCAAACACGCAACATCAGCTAAAGAGTTAGTGAGAGCTAGGGAAGATGGATTATTATTATAGAGATCTTTGGCCATGCCTGGTAGATCTTGTTCTCTCGGACAGATTAACCATGTGGTAAAAGATAGTTCACGGTTGTCATTTAAAGAGATAGGCTGCCTCATTTTACTACAAATAGTTCCCACATCGCTGTAAATGCATTCCTGACTGTGTTCTGACTGATCTGATACTTGGTATCTTTGCTCCCCACTTACTGAATTTGGCATACTTTTTATATCGATTGGCAATTCCTCGAGCTCAAAAATTTCATCTGTAATTCTCGCTTTGATCTCCAAATTACAAGATTCAGCCATTTCCATTCCTTTTCTTTGATAAGAGTTGACTGGATAAGAGTCGACTGGTAAGATAAGTAATTTTGGCTAAATTTATTTATTATATAATCTTTTTTTTTTGTGAGTGGAAATATATAAATAAAGATTATATATCATATATTTTTTCTGCAAAAAGATTATTAGAAAATAGAAAGAATACTAATGATCTTTCTCATATTTCTTGAGATAAGTTACATATACGAAGAAAATGGTATTTCATTAGTTTATTGGGATTTGATTGAAACAAATTCACTGTTGACTAAAAGAATGTATTTATCTTGGGAGTAGAAGATAAGTCCATTGTGTTAATTCCTTTGCAAGGGTTTGCAAAGGTTACATGTTAACTTTGTTATTATTTTAAAAAGGTCAATCTAGCTCTTATGCCCAAATAAGGGTTAGTTATGGTACTTTATTTTTTAAAAGAGATTTTCTTGATTAGATTAAAGAGGGTAACTCTTTAATAAAAATATTTACATAATATTGTATAAGCAAGAAAATAGAAGATGCATGCCCTTATTTTAAAAGGGATTTTGTACCCATTTAGTTTATGAAATGAGAACAAATCCAAGGTATTTTGTTGAATAGATTAAAGAGGGTAACTCTTGAAATATCTTCATGTGCGATGAAGAAGAAAAGAGAAGTTTTCTCACATTTATATTCATTAACCATGTTGTAATTAGTAATGAATTAATAAATCCATGGATAGTTTCATAAATCCATGAATAGTTTACCATGACAGTGGTAGAGATTAATGAATTAATAAATCCATGGGTAGTTTACCATGGTGTTGATAGAGATTAATTATTTCATAAAACCATGGGTAGATTACCATGGTGTTTGTGAATATTAGTTAATTCATAATTCCATGAATAGATTACCATATTGTTAGTAAAGAATGGTTATTTAATAAATCCACGGATAGAGAAACTACTGAGTTATATTTTTTTAGATGAACAAACTGAGTGATTATTTTTATCATGATTATGATGTTAATTCCTTTTGGAAGAAGATCATTCATAGACATGCAACATAAGTAATAACTTTCATTGGAAATAATAAAAATATTTGTAGGTCGGAAAGATAGCATGTGGTGCTAAACTATATTGGAAATGATTATTAGTATAATATTTGAAAAAGAAGATATGTATTTATATTCTTAATTGCATAGTTTTACAAAAAGAAAACATATGTTTACATGCTCACTAGCATTGAGATTTCTTTTGGGAAGACTCGTGAGCTATGTGCTTTGTTGGAGACTCTTTTGGAATCTATATGCCTTTGCATGCATGGGAGCAACATTTGATATGTTAGATTGCACTCCATGTACTAAAAGTAATAGCTCAAGGGTTAAATATTTTGATTAAATTATGTAAATTGCATGCACGAGTATCATAACTAAGTATCAATTTATTTTAAATGTATGTTGGGGAGATGTAGCTAATGTCTTGTAGTGCTTATGCGACGGAAACATTAGTTAATGTGATGATTTATAACCAGCACATATGAGGTATGTGTTTTTAAAGGGACAATGTCAAGGTACTTTACTTGCATGTCATGAATATACATGAGTAGATGGAGAAACTACTATAGTATAGATTTATGAAGTGATTTATTATACTTTATGAATCTTGACATCAATGTATGTTGAAGGTAACATTAGCAGGGTATGATGGTGATATGTATAAAGGAAATATTATGCTTAACCTGGTGGCAGGTAAATGATTATGGTTCATGCAGATGAGTATGAACTACCGGATGATCCAATGTATGATGGACCATTATAGGTACATCCATGCCATCAAGATATGAAGATATGAAGACTAGAGGGTAAATGGTATCGTATTTATTGTAATGGCTTTAAGCTAAATATTTGTATATTTCCATGTAAGATTTATAAACGATGGTTAAGGGATGGTCTCCCTTATAAGCCATTGAGTGAGGGTTGATCACCCTCAGGAGTGTTTAATAATAAAATTAAACGTTTGTTGGTTTTCACCCTAGGGGGTTTCTAGGGTATATTGGTGTTCAATGATGTGATTGATTATTGTGTCAATTTGATGATGTTGATTCCTTGCTTGTTATGATGTTCATAATGCCAAGTATGTGATGACTACAATATCATGTTAATATATTGTAATGGGGGTTGTTAATGGTTAAGGAGCTTACTATTGCTATATGAATTTTATGTAATGATAAACATTCTATGTAATGTTGAGAATGAGAATATTTAATGGTGGATCAGATGAATTCTTCACTTAAATGACTTGTATACAAAAGTTTTTTTTATCTCATGGCTGTTTAAGTTAATAATTATATGTTACATATTTCTATGTTACATTGTCCTATTTCTAATTTAAATGTGAAAAGTGAATGTGGATTACACTAATTTGAATATTTTTAGTGGAGGAAGAAACGTTCAACAATTGGAAAAAAATTATATCATATATAAAAAAAAAATTGGAAAAAAAATATATCATATATAAAAAAATGAGGTTTGAAGAAAATAGTTAAAATTAATTACTCTATATTATATAATTTTTTAATACTCTTATACGCTATTTATGTTTTTTTAAATAATAATTATTATAAAACTTCTTTACAAATAGAACTACTTATTTTTAAAGCACAAAAAAATGTTCACTAATTAGAAAAAAAAGAGTTGTATCATATATATATATATAAAGATGATAGAGGAGAATAGCTTAAAATAATTATTCTATATTATATAAATTTTAATACTCTTATATAGTCGGTATGTTTTTTTCATAATAATTATTATAAAACTTATTTACAAATAAAACTATAAGTAGGTTTTAATAAAAAACTCTTTTGTTAGACGAAATGGAGCGCAGAGACGATTGATGGGACATCTCCCTCCAGCAACCCCCGCGACTTTCTGGATAGGAGGTGAACTCAGCATCGACATCACAACTCAGCTCTGGTGACGGCATCCCAACTCGTCTCCGGTGGATTCCGCGCCCCTGCCTCTGCTACCTTGCTCCCTCTGCGTCGCTCCTCTCCCCTCTGCTCCCCATGCCACCACTCCCGCATGCTCCAGTTCACCACCACACGAACAAGGTTCTAGCCAACAGAATAGCCGAATAATTTGGATGGCAGTTTTTTGCAATTATAATTATAATTTTAGTTTTTATATCATTCAAATTTACAATTTTAATTATTTTTTTTTAATTTAGAATTTAATATTTTTTTAATTAAATTTTAGATAAAATTAACTTATAATAATAATAATCAAGGTTCGAGTTCTCCCTCCCATCTTGATGTCCACCGGACCCGCTCAACTTCAGTTTTCCGCGCACGAATGTTTTCAGCTTGAGTTCTTCCTGTATCAGGCGCTCAGTTCGGTCTTGTGTCAATCTACCCAGCGAAGTCAGACTCGGTCTTCCTGTATCACCTCACTTTAAGGTTTGGTGCAAATAACAGTCACCCATTCCTTGTTAATCAACGAAATTGATTAGTTAGTTACACAATTTTGTACCCTAAATCGACAGAACATTAATATTTGGAGAGCACGGTAATATTCAGAGCTCTGAGGAGACAATGGAATGTAGTTTGAACAAATGTTATATTTTTTCTCATACGTAGGAGGGAAAATAGTCGAAGTCTTATGTTAAGAGATTTGAGCATAACATAAAATTAATGTTTTATTTTCGAGTGGGTTGGGCAAATTCCATTCCTCCAATGCCCTAGTCTTTGTAATAGTATTTTTTTTTAATGATATTTTATAAAAATTGAAATTTAATGTTTTATTTTGGAGGGCCGCACTGCATGGCTGGGGAAATTTCCTTTAATGTCTTAGTCTTGGTAATAGTACTTTTTTTTAATGATAATTAGAAAAATATTTTATTTTGTAGAACATCACTGTAAAAATGGGGAATTGGAATTATTTATTGCTCCTTTAAGCAGTTTGATTGTATTTAGTTTGGATGAAAACAAGTTAGAGGGAAGTATACCTGCAGAGTTAGGTTTCTGTGGCAATATCATTAATTTAAGGAAATGATTGCATCTCTAGAGATCTGATTTCTCAAAAACTTTGGGTAGATTTAGAGTAGAAATGGAGCAGTGACTATTGAAATGTTTTAATTATAAGATTTTATTATTATTTATTTCTACCTACAAAGTTAGTTTTTTGTGGCAATATCACCGACCTCGCGGTTTCTAAAAACCATCACTCTAGTTCCATACCCTCTTTGTTAGGGCTCCTGCAACAACTTAGTTTGTTAAACATACATGAAAACATGCTTACAGGGATAATTCCCATTGAACTTTCCAATTGTACTTATTTATATGACCTCCAACTGCATCAAAACTTGTTGCATGGTGTAATCACTCCCGGGCTTAGTGGACTAGGGAATCTAAAAAATCTTCATTTGTTCAATAATAGCTTGGTGGGATCGATTCCCCAAGATATTGGTAACCTAATTCTTCTTGAGGAGCTTGGCTTATACAATAATAATCTAAGTGGTAGAATACCTACTTCGATTGCAAGCCTGCAGCATTTTCATTTCCTGAGTCTTGCATAAAACTATTTGGTCGGAGAAGTTCCAGCTAAGATTGGGATGAAGAGGAGATTGAGAGTGTTGGATTTGACAAGGAATCATTTGAATGGTACAATACCCTTGCATCTCTATGCAGGAGGAAAGATGATGGTGTTAGACCTTGTGGCCCAAATTTTCGAAGGAACCTATCCAGGAGAGGTTGGGCATTGTCCTTCCTTATGAAGAATGGTTATAAGCACTAATAATTTGAGTGGAACAATACCAAAAAATATAACTATGACCACATGGATTTTGTATTTGGACATGAAAATGAATAGCTTGTAAGTATCGATACAACCGAATATTGGTCTTTTGAGAAATATTACATTCTTAGATATGTCATGCAACCAATTCTCAGGAGCCATGCCAGCTGAGTTTGGAAAAATATCAAAGCAGTGTCGAAGTACATACCCATTATAGTTTATTTATTTCCCAAAACATTCTCAGCATCTTAAAACATAGATAAATAGTTTGTAACTTATGATACAAATCATGTAGGCGCTGGTAAATGTTTTCCCACCACTTCCTGTAGGCATTGGAAAATTATTTTCCACCACCTACAGGATTTTCTTACTTTTCTTTCCATCCCCTCTTTTCCAATTAAAACCTGGTGGGGAAACTCAAGTTAAGAATGTGGCACAAGCTTCCAATATATTAGATTGTGTCGGGAAGTAGGTATACCAAAATAAAATGCTTATATTTCGATAATTAAGGACTTACTAATGTAATAAGATACCACTAGGAAGGGTTACACATTAAATGAAACCTTTCTTTGCTCCTACATCACTTTTTTTGAAGAATTGAAAACATCGATTGCAACCTACTTATCACATTAGGTGACATTTCTAAACTCATGTGATGGGGTTTATATATCACAGAACACTTAATTATCTGATTAAAAGATGGCTGGATGCAACCAGTATCCTTCATCAATGAACCTCGATGCTTATGATACACATTGATTTCACATATAACGAACAATTTGTCAACTATGAAGGTGATTGTGCTTTTGAATCACCCTTGTATTATTTACATTAAGGAATTATTTTTAACACTACAATCCAGCCAACTCCATGAGCAACGAAGACATATGCGAGGGGTGTTTCACTCAAGATTGTTGCCAGCTAGAAACATATATAGTTTGGACAAACATTGGGTGGATCTAAAGGCTCTATCCAATGATATGCAACACATAACTCATGGAACCAACACGATTAATCCTTTTATGTATATTTTCTACCACCATGTTTCAATGTGTACGCTTCTTTTGTATTTCCCAAAAGATCACTTTTTCAGTGATATGTAGTTCTTTAAGATACACTAGGTGGTTGTATGAAGCTTCGGGTATATTTCATCCACACAACCCTTATTCACCCATTACTTGCCTATTTTGGAGGGATCAACTTTAAATTAGGATTTTATTCCATTTCCTATAATAATCACCTTAATATAAGAAATACCTGTATGTATGTCTTCTATCTAAATACAACAGAATGTCTCTCCTTCTCGTAACTATATTCCATCCAGTTTTTGAAGGATGATGTCAGATATTTTCTAGTCATGTGGTCCAGTCAAGCATCGTTGATGACATGCATCAGACTCTTAGGTGTTGTAACCAAATATTATAGTGTCAAAACTATTACAAATTGTATGAGGGTTTCAGAAGAATGTAGTTTCATCAATGGTCTCTAAATTATGGCTCTGAAGCATACATCCAATAAATACCCACAATTTTCGTTGCATAACAGTTACAGATGAGCTTCTTCTTTTTCTTACAGGTCATGGAAACATTCAAAGTCATCAATTTTGCATCCTCTCTACTCAATTGTATGATTCAATAATGAGGTTGTATGATTCAACTTTTATGTAGATTTTCTGCCACCCTATTTAAATGTGTACTCTTCTCTTGTATTTCCCAAAAGATCACTTTTTCTGTGATATGCAGCTATTTATGGTACACGAAGTGGCTGTATGAAGTTGCGGGTATATTTCATCCACAAAACTCTTATTCACCCTTTACCTGCCTATTTTGGAGGGAGCGAAGAACTGAAACAAGAAATAATTGAACTCATTGAACTCATGCATGAATTTCTATGAAGTCATGCACGATGAGAAATTGGATACATGTTAAATCCTAACTGACCTACTGCCAATGGCACAATGCAAATTTTGTTGGTTAAATGAGTGCTATTTTGGGTTAAGTGTGGGTTGGAGGATTTTATTGAAGATTTGTCGAGGTGACTGTTTCTTATGTTAATTTGGATGTGTTTTATCTATTAAGAATTCAACATTCATGTAAATGCATTGAATATTCAATGCAACCAATCAAGTTTCTAGAATAAAATGAAACTTTTGGCTTGTTCTTTTTGTGAGGATGATCTGGTCAAAAGGCTGCACATCTGTAGCACATCTACAGATGTGCATATTTTCATTTTTTCTTTGAATTTGAAGTTATTCTTAGTTAAGAATTCAAAATCTTACATGAATGTTGGTCCTCTGTCACAGAAACAAGAAAGAATTTACCCATGAATGTAATTCACAGAAACAAGAAATAATTGGCCCATGAATTTAACTCACAGAAATAAGAAATAATTTACCCATGCATGTAATTCACAGAAACAAGAAATAATTGAAGTCAGTGGCAGTTGCAATTTTGTGGGAATGAGAAATCTAAGTGGCAAGGGCATGAAATTTTATACATTATGAAAAACATGAACCAAGAGCATATAAGACAAACGTACACAAGCTTACAATGTATTAGATTGTTTTGGGAAGTTTCTATACCAAAACATAACATTATAAGAACTATAGAATTAACACTAATAAAGGTTATAAAACTCCAATCTTCCCATCTTTCAGATTTCAGCAAGACGTGCAACTTCTACAAGGATTTTGAGGGGGTTGTTGTTGGTCACTACCCCACTCAATCTTTTACCCTTTTTCTAAATTGTTCGATATTATTTTTTAGTTTCTACTGGAAGCCCATGCTCATCTCTAGAAGACCCTTCTTCTTTCTCATCAATAATCAAAATTGGATCCTTCAGTTTGGGATTTATCTTGTCTTTCAAACCCAGCCTCAGTTTTTTTATAGGCCTTGTTCATGGCCTCTTAGAGTATTATGTTGCATGGGGAATTTATCCAATATCTTCAACCTTGTTTACAGATTCTCCAATTGTTTCATCTTTGTTGTTGTCTTGGACTTCTGTTTGCTACCCTCTACGTCTCTTGGTATTTAGCCTAGGGATTTTCCTCCTGTAGGGTTATCTATGCCTTTTGTAGTAGCTTGATGACTACTCTCAGGCTCTAAAGGTAAATCTCTTTCATTCTTATGTTTTCTAGGAAGTGGTTGTCTCATTACCCTCTTCCTCGATTGTTGTGCTTGCTTCTTTAATGCATGCACGTACAGGATTTGAATAAGGCTATGGAGGTAGACATCATAGGGATATAAAATCTTCCTTTTTCTTGCATAGGAAACATTTTTTATTAAGATTTGATGCAAGAAATAAGGGAGATTCATATTATTGAACCCAACCATGTGTACCATAAATCTCATGTGATACAAAAATACCTTAGATAAATGATCATCACATGTGAAATAAAGTTGAATTTGTTGCATTGGTTTATCACACTCTGGTTTTAAAATTCTAGAGTGGACCCCAACGCTCCATAAAGGGTCATCACAATTGTCTTTTAGGAAAAAAATGAGGCTTACCCCCTGTGCTAGCTTCCTTTGAACCATATTTCTCCCTCAGTTGGTGTGTTTTTTCCTTTTGTAGTGCTTTCCACTATTACAAGAAACAATAGCCCCTTTACCTTAGTTCTGTTACCATCAAAAGTATCAACGAAATCAAAAGAGAGTTTCATTTTATGCCTATTGAACAACTTAATGATGTGAAACTAGCCTGCTTCACTGAAAAATGGAAATTCATCAGCACCATAAATCTCAAATGCACAAGCTCCATCAAGCTAATAATGATATAGGTGCCCACTCTTGTCCATCTCTCCGAAAAACATGTGGAATAATGAGAAATATAGTTAAACTAATGCAACAATGCAGTCATAATGTGCATGAGCTCTACCCAATGATGTTATATTCCAAAAAAATAAGCTAAAACACATAAACACCTAACAATCTTGATTTGTGTAAAGTCTATGTGGGTCACTATATTCAATAACGTAAATAAATAAAAGGAAAAATTGAAGCAGAGGATGAATTGATGTGATAGCAGGAGATTAGCAGTCTACAGGCATACTTTTTGTCAAATTAATAAATGACAATCATATATGTTCTAGCAATAATCAAATGTAAATTGATAAAAATACTCTATAGTTAAACTAAAATACATTAGATTCATATAGCTCTGGAACTACTGAATGGTCAAAATATCAGGTACTGTGAGTAAAATTTTTAAATGGTTTCAGGAATTTAAATTATAGAAGAGCCTTAAATTTCCTTTGGATTCCCTTCAGTTTCTTATTCCTCTGTTTCCTTTCCCTTTACATTTAGATTTTTTTATCACTTCCGTACACTCGATGGTAGTGGTAATAATTGTTGGTGTCCCTGAGCATCTGTTTCTTCTTCTGGTCATGTTAGTTTCTATGGCTTCTATCCAATATTAATAGATTATGGATACTTTCATTTCAAAGAGTTTGGTCCTGCTTTAAATATGCTGAGACATGGGTATATTATTTTGTCTATTTTTATGTATCATCTTTATTTAGGTGTACTTATGTGGTGAGTTATTTTCAACTAGTTGAAACTTAATAACAAGTTCAAGATATATTTTAGTTCAGACTCCAAATTCTTTAAAAAATTTCTTATAAATGCCTACTCTCGAGCTGACAAAGTCACTATTTTGAAGAGTATTCTCCATTTCCCTTTCATCCTTTCGTTGTGTTTGGATTAGATATGACGTTGAATTAGATGAAGGTACTTGTATGCCTCGTTATCTAGTAGGTAGACATTGGGTTTCTCCCAAAGGTGAAATGATAAACCTATTTTCTAGTGTGGAGCCTTTCCTGTTGTTTGGATTTACAAATCAAAAGGGACATGTTTCATTTTCAGTTGACTAATGCCAAACTAGTTTTACTACTTTCAAGTAAAACTGTCAAATAAATTTCCTTCAATAGATTTCACTAAAAGAAGGGATTTTCTTAAAACTTTGAAAATAGAGTGATATATGATGTTCTTGTTTTTCTTGATAATTACTTTACCTTGTTCCCCTCACCCTTATTCCTAAGGATCTAGAACACCTGCTCTTTTCAATGCCATTATCCAACATTACAAATTGAATGTAGGGTTTTGGTAGTTTTTGGATTAAATCCAATGAATGGAAAACATTTGACATCAAATGCTGCTAAAGGAAGGCCTTGGAATCCAAACAATGCTTCTGATTTCATCTAATACACAGTTGACCATGGTTACACAATAAAGTCATGGGAATTAGGTAAGCTATTATTCTCATCATATTTGGTTCTTTATGAGTGGTTTTAGAGAGGTTATAAGAGAAATTTATATTCATGGACATGTTTAGAAATCAAAAGGTCCACATGTTTTGTTTTCATTTGACCACATGTCAAACCAATTTTACTACTTTAAATTAAAACTTTCATATCAATATCCTTCAGTAGATTTCACTGAAAGAAGGGATTTTCTTGAAACCTTGAAAACAAAGTGATATAAGATGTTCATGTTTTTCTTGATAATTAATTTACCTTGTTCCCCTCACCCTTACCCCCAAGGCTCTAGAGAACCTGCTCTTTTCAATGCCATCATCCAACGTTAAAAATTGAATGTAGGGTTGTGGTAGTTTTTGGATTAAATCCAATGAATGGAAAATGTTTCACATCAAATGGCGCTAAAGTAGGGCCTTGGAATTCAAAAAATGCTTGAGATTTTATCCAGTATACAGTTGACCATTGTTACAAAATAAAGGCATGGGAGTTAGGTAAGATATTATTCTCATTGGATTTGGTTTTTTCTGAGTAGTTTTCAAGAGGTTATAAGAGAAATTGATATTCAATTCCTAATGGACCCATGAAGCATTCTTAGCCTTAAGATAATATAAGAATTTAATGTTTCCTGAGGTGATTGGAAAAGGTGGTGGACCCAACAGTTGATGTAATTGAGCTTTATGGGATTGTGGATACAATTTACAAATACTATGAAGAAAAACCTCTCATTTTTGTGCATGATGGATCCTTTGATGCTAAAAAAACCAAGGAACTTCTTAACCTAACAGGACCAATTATTTTGAATGTTATTACATTTCATCTCTACAACCTTGGTGAAGCTATATAGAATTAAAAAGGCTATAGTTTTTCATTGCAATGAGTTTTTCATTCAGATACCTAGAATATTGAACATATTAATAGTTTCCTTGTTGACCATGTAATTATAGTGACCTGTCAATACCCCATGACCAGCTACAGGTATTATTACGGTCACAATTTGAACCTTCATGGGCTTTCATCAAACACTTTGGGACTAGTGTAATATATGTTGTCTGATGATTATATGGGGTATATAGTGCAATTTAAGATAAGCCTTGAAAGTAAAATTTCTATCTTTTTGATGAAACACTTCATCCTAGAGAAAATGGGAATAGAAGAATGAGTACTTTATGGGAGTATAATATGAGTTATTTTAAAATTGTCAACCCGTCAATTTTAAGCAAAATTGGGTTTAATCGCATCCAAATGAAAGTGTAGCATTAAATTATTGTGTTTTATGGAATATGGAAAATTAATTATGTTTGACGTCAGGTTTGATGGAAATTTTCTCTATATAGAAAGCTATTCATCTAAATTGAAGGTGTAAATTCTACATCATTTATATGGAACCAATGGTCAAGCCTCTGTCTGAACACATCATTCATTTAAAGTCGAGTTCAACATTGATACATATCGACTAGATTCAATGAAAACAAGAGTAGATATCAGTATCCAATGAACATATACAATTGTAATTGAGGATGAAGATTCTGTAATAAATTTTTTTGATTGGAATTGATGGTAAAATTAGCTTAGTAGGTTATAGACACAAAATCATGGTTGTAGCATGTCTGCATAAAATCCTCAAGGACTATGATCATAGAGCTATAGAAAAAAATTGTTGGTTATAGAGACAAATGATTGTTGGTTCAAAGGTTATAAAACAATTACAGGACCAAACACCAAATCTCTCTGTCTCAGAGACAAGTTGGTGCTAAATTATTATTCTTATGAGCTTGAAATTTTATTCCTAATGGAATAAGAAATAAAACCCTCTTCTAATAGGTTATAAAGAATACAAAACATATTAAACTAATGATTGTCCTTATATCCTTTATCGAGAAATAATGAATCAATGATTGATCCTTCCAATGTAGATGGGTTTGAGAAGTAGAGTGTAGTCAATTACCTTCAGAGTAATCTAGTGTGGCTTTAGAACCTGAACTCAGGTTTCATAGAAGACAAAATCTGATGTGAATTATAGAACTAATATAGTAGATTTAATTTATTGAAACTATTACTAATTTACTAATGTGTAATGTTTTCATTGAATGAACTCATCGAAGAACTTTTAAGGCTCCACATTCTTGCATTGAAATAAATTTGTTCACACTTTCTAAACTAAGTTCTCCATGGCTGCATCTATATCTATGTCCATTACTTCACTGTGAAATCATATGTGTTTCAGTTCAAATCTGATGGTTATGTTTAGATACAACTAATATACTCACCAAAGTAATATGAATGAGCTCAATATACATGAAAATTAATGTGATGTTAACTGGAAACTTCTAAAGTTGTTTTTTGAGGCTTTGGAGAACTAAGAGAAACACACAAAATATGAAAGAGTAGAGAGAAACTGACCTTCTGTTTTTGGTTGAACTTGAAACTCTCTTCCAAGTATTAAAATCCTATGAAATGAAATATACCATACCATATGCACACTCAAATCCCTTGTTGAGGCAGTGAAAAACATCGGGAGTTGGGAGCAGAGTTCCAAAAGAGGAATTGACGTGGGCATCAATAAGAAATGATCCCACCGACGTGAACAAAAGGATGATGACCATGGACAAGAAACAATTAATTTTTCTTATGGTGCATGCCCTGCATGTGAATTTCCATGATAATATATTACATCATGATGAACCATTTTTTGATGTAGGCAACATCCTTTAATGTATAATATAATGACTATAGGAGACTATATATTATAAATATATATTTTACCTTCTTACTTAATATCCCCCATAGCTTTTACCTTTTTACTCAATAGATTTTCCCATTTTAATCAATAGATTTTACCTTTTCCATAACTATTGATTATGCTGGAAAATGATTTCTAGTGCTCCTGTAGGTGCTAGAAAATGATTTCCAGCACCTACAGGAGTACTAGAAATCATTCCCCGCTACATAATTTCATGGAGATGCAATTATTGAAATGTGTATACTGAAATGTTTGATACACTATATCTAAGACTCCTAAGACTCCAATATAAAAGACTCCTATATCAACTACTCCTTGTGCTTTAACCCTAAGTGTCATTCACATATATTCTTTATTTCCCATTGAAGTGGAGGGAATTCATCCTATTGATTATGTTTTCATTGTTAATAGAAGATCCATTATCAAAGGCATAACTAAAAAGAGTAATATTTAACAGGGTGAAATTCCAGTATAGTAGACCATAATATGTGATGCTTTTAAATATAATGATGATGAATTAGCAGGATATCTAGAAGACTTCATGGGAGCATATTCTTCAGCTAACGTATGGCAAATTAGTAATTCAAAGAAAATATTCAAATAGTGAGATAATGGAATATCTAAATTAGAGTATCATTTGAAAAAAAATCAAGCACGGTTTGAAAAAAACTCAGCCTAAGGTATTAGAAGCACAAAAACAAAATTTGGAGCAGATGAAAGCCCATGAAAAATAACTAAGGGAAGAGATCATATCAATCCAACAAATCTCTTTTTTCTCAAAGAAATAGAAAGATACGAAAATAACCCAATTATAGTTTCCAATACATTAACCAAAATATGGTGCAATAGATATCAATCAATTCAAGCAAGAAGTAGTTAAGGGAAATGAACAAATTTGAAAAATTCAACAACAATTTTTTAGGGACTTGAACTTGGTTAAAAATCAATTAGGTTTGGTTAAAAACTTTTATGAAAACAGCATAAAGAAGTAAATTGAATTATATAAAGCTCAATATGGTATTTACAAGTTGAAATTTTTGCATACAAGGCCAAGGATATCCTCACAATATCCTCAAATTTCTCAGGAAGAAAATTTGAAAGGAGAAATTTTCTTGGTAATTTGGAAGAAAAATTTAAATCAATAAAAGAAGCCAAATAAGTTTTTTCTACATTGATTGATTTAGCAATTAGTGTTGTAAAGGATATGGATGCTCCTGGTATATTTTTTAGATGAAACAACTAAGGTAGCAACTTACATCACTGATGTACAAAGACACAAAAGAGTAACTGAAGAGTAGATTAAATAGTCAGATAAATTTGACCTCATGGCCATCAATCAATATTTGGTCAAACCCCAAGGGCGTTAATTTAATTACCAAACAAGCTACTTCAAATCTATTATAGGAGCTTCTAGCCATAGAAGGAAATATATTTGACTACAAACTCAATATCTATTTATACCTACCTATTTTAGTATCAAATATCTTAGGAATTCCCCCCGAATGGAAAACATATCTAGAATATTCTCAACCAAATAGACCATCAGCTGAATAGAAATCAACATAAATTAAAACAATTCCACCGAGATCATAATGATCTTTGATTTTCTTACCATTTTTTTGTATTGTGAATCATTTGTATTGAAAGAAAACATGGAAAACATTAGGTTTTTTATTTTCTAATATTATTTAAAGGAACTCATGTGTGCTTAGAACGGGCTCTAAATTTTCTAGAAAATTCTCTAAGCTTTGTTGTACGAGTCATCTTTTTTGAAAATATAGGGGCCATTGAATATAGTTTCTCTGATGCAAATTTAAGTGTGCTACAATTATTTGCATTTATTTATTTCTACATGTTTGATACTTATAGATATTAAAATAAATATTAGTGGAAAAATTTTCATAGTCTACTGGAATATAATCCATGAACTATCTCACATATGAGCATATTGTTTAGCATACAAGCACACAAATCTGTAAGATGATGGTCTAGTTTTGAAGACCCAATAAAAGCATTTATTTGCAGTGAACAGTTAAGATCATTGTTCTATATAAAATGCATATACTATAGATTTTGTTGGATTTTGTTATATGTAATTACTAACATATTAGTTCCATAATAAACCATAGGAGCCATATGCCTTCCCAAATTCAGCACAGTTGGTTTAAAATGCTTTTTGTATATGTAGAAATTAGTTCCAAAATAAACCACACCATCCATATGCCTTCCCAAATTCAGCACAATTGGATTAAAATGCCTATTGTATATGTAGAATTCACCTTCTAGGCTAAATTTCTTATTTCAAAATTTAGGAATAGCAGAAGAAATATTGTTGTTAACACCTTTTACTCATGATTTGGTTCTATTCAGAGATTTTATTATTTAAGGTTATACTCTTGATTTCTTTTGTTGTACAAAATATGCAGTATTCAACCCTTATGAAGACCTTATGCATGATCTAAAGCATCTTAAGACATAAGTATAATTATATCTCTATGCACTAACTGCACAACACAACACTAATGCATACTCTACTATCCATGCTACCTAGCCAATGTGTCAACCTCTACTATTCAAGTTCATCTAATTATACCATTGAATGTGTCATCATTTCCAGCTTCCTAATATGTTTCCACATTTTTTTGGAGACAGACGGCTAGCATGGCAAAGAAATGTAAGTCAATCATCGCTCTTGAGGTGTAAGACCCTAAAGACAAATTCATTTTTTCTAGTAAAGATTTAGTTTGGTCTGAAATCTACAAAAAATACATGAATATTGACCGTGTTGAAACAAATCCCAAAGAAAGAGCTAATGATTTTAAAAATGGAGAGGAATCGAATCCAGGTGCTCCATGTTCCTTCCTGCATCTAAAAAGAAAACCCCTGAGCGTAAGAGCTAGTGTTGCCTTATAGTATGGGCTATAAGTATTTTAGAAATACATTGTTTAGATGTTGATATTTAATATGCTTTATATTTATAAGATTTGCTGACATTTTTGAAATTTAATTTGTAGTTATCATTGCTCATATGCCCCAGCTGATAGGACAGAAGAATGGAAAATAAAACCAAGGTAGTCATTTCCCAAAAATAAGGGATGTCAATGCCATTTTATTGTAAGGATTATGGTTCAGGATCTAAACATAACAATACTAACATAAAATCAGTATGATCACGAAGGTGGGAAAGGATGGCCTTGTCATGGAAAACACCACACTTTAAGTGATGATGTTACTCAGAGAAAGCTAAGAATTTCGAAGGACATGATTTCTTATTTAGAAAGATGTTATTTTATTCAACTGCCAATTGACTCTGTTTGTAAAATACATATAAATAAATATCTTGACATAGATGCTACATCCATAGATAGGGATTTTTTCTTACGCAAAAAATATGTTGTAAACGTCTGTAATCGTCTGATGAAAGAGAGTTATCAATTTCATAGAAAAGATGAAATGAGTGTGAATATTTGGTATAAAAAAAATCAGAATGATTTCTTCCTCTACCAGAAGCCCAATGGTGCAGACATCCATTTTATATATGGAATACAAAGAAAATGGATTTTGGAAACTATAGTCAATTTATCCCATAGTAGCTTCATAGCCATGGACTCGACATTCAGTACAAACAAATATAGGGTGAGTTTTTTTTCCAATGGTTGCTTTAATAAAACCATTTATGTTAAAATTAACTTCATTTCATTTAATATGACAATATCAGTTGTACATGCTTGCGGTGTTTGATGAGCAACAAAGTGGGGTACTAGTTTCCTAAGCGGTGATGTCACGTAATACACCACAAGATATAGTAGCATGGCTGGAGAGCCTCATGCTTAGGTGTTTTCAGCTTCGTCCTAATTGGAGGGTCAATGCCTTCATGGTTGATGATGATATGGATGAAATCAATGCTTTGAAGTAACATCAATATTCTTATTTGACATTTCCAACTGCATTCGTTTTAAAAATTTCTCACTTAAAATGAATTAAATGTCGCAAGAGAATCACGAAATGTGAAGTAATCTTGTGTATTTGGCACATAAGGAGGGTATGGCTCAATAATGTTAATCGGTTTCTTAGCAGCTCGGAGAAAGAAAAATATATGTTCAATTAACTTGGCCATATCATGAAATATTGTTGTACTAATGAAGTGGATGTCACACCTCCAAAAAAAAATTTTTATTTTTTATTTTTTTTTGACAACGTATTCTTTCTCTCCTAGAAATTTTCCCCTGCTAGTTTAAATACAACTAATCCATCAGGGTTGATTTTCAACATCAAAGTTCCCACCCATTCACTTATTAAATTAAACTAAAGTGCAATTTAATAAATCCAATTAAAGTGCCACTTTATTAATCCAATATATATATGTATATATTTATATATATATATATATGGGTATTCGACATCCTACCCATAGAAATCTAAAGGGAAACTTTATTAACTTCCCCATATATATCAAGGTTTATTTATGTACATATTTATATATATATAAATATATAACTATCCTACCCATAAACCAATCTAAAGTGCAACTTTATACCACTTCATAGATGTTTATATATCTCTGACCTATATACACATATATATTTATAGGTAGTTAATCTCCTAACCATTAGGTCATTTCATTCTATACGATGTTTAACCCATCGCATGATGTAAGGTTTAATTCATTCCTTTACTTTTAAAAGTCACATAACATAACATGATTTTATTCCCTTGTAACTCGAATAGCAGGGTTTGTGATATTATGGTTTTACGCCACATACAGGTGAAGGGCGAATATGTAATGAGTAATTGAGCTGGCATAAATTATTATTATGTAGAACTTACACGATACGCGTGTATTACGATGGCGTGTGTGTGTTACAGTTTTTAACGTCGGCGTGCTACCACTGATAATTAACCTCCGCCATGAACAGTGCAGGTACCATGTATAGTGATATGCATTATACCCGCGATCTTGCCGAAATATGTGCGTGTAACCGCCAGAGGTAAGATTGCACATCTTTTTACCACGTAAGGTTTTTTCTGAGATCGATTATATGCTGGAGTGTTCAAGTGGTGCACCAGAGGCGGCGGCGGTCTGCATTCTCCTCTGTCTTCTGTACTTCACATATTGTTTCGGATCAATTTTCATGGACAGAAGAATACACGCGTCCCACGCAGAGGCGAGGAACTCTGCAAGGTTAACGTCCGACCGTCTTGCCTACTCATCCTGATTTATAAAACCCTTCTAGGGATTCAGTGCTACCAGAGGTCGACGCGGATTAGGGTTGAGTCTATGATCTGTACGCCAAAACTGCAACGCACTTTTTTTTGTGATACTGCAGATTTAGGGTTAGGGTTTCGGTTCACATTTTAAACCCTCCCCTGTTCATTGTTATTTCATTTCCTTTGTTCGGCTCTAATTGCTCTCTGTGGAATAGCAAAACCAGGGTTTAATAGGCAAGTGCCTGCGTGTTCTCATTGATGCAGGAGGACCTCTGGTTCAGTGCGTGTCCTGTCTTCTTCTGATGCAACGACCCTGCTCATTCCCAAGCTTCCCTCGGGATTACGATGGTAACCAGTTTCTTTAATTTCATGTCACTGTGTATTATCAATTTCTCGTTTCCCATAGATTATGTTTATGATATGAGTGGAGGTGCAATGTGTATATTTTGAACTCGCCTCACTGTTGACATGCAGGTTACGGCTCAGCGCGCACACTCGTGTTCTGAGTGTTACTATTACCCTCAGCGTATTTATAATTGAAATGTCACTGTGTTTAATGGATGAAACGCTTATAGCGTGACTGTGCTTCTAATGCTGTAGTGACAAATCATTTATTTAACCATGTGACTTTCTTTCTGAGTTCAGGAAATGCTCGACAGGTATTATATTTATGTGATTTCCTATTTTCGCTCCGGTTAATGACTAAAGCAAGTCTATTCGAATTTAGAAATAATGCGGTTGGCATGGCGTTTTTATTTTCGTCCTTATTGTTAATTTCTTTCTAACTACATCTGTTATCCCTGGTTTCTCGTTCATTAATACTAACAGACCTGGAATATATTTTGTATTTCACTGGTTCTATTCGGCATAATTTTATGCGTGCACTTTTTTTTTTCTGACCTTAATGTCTACGCAGGTGTGGAACGCGAGGTCGCCCATATCACCTCTACAGAGATGAACCGAACGGATCTCGGTCGTGGAACTAATTAATGGTTATCATTTTCTTTTGTTTTTTTTCATTGGCCGATCCTCTGGCGTTTACCCAGTAATGATCATTCACATGCTATTACTGAAGTAAATAACGATTTCATTTAGTTGGATCTAATCGACCCTACGGGTTCACACAGTAAGAATCGTGTTATTATTAGGCCGACAGAGCTAAGCTTATACCCATTCTTTTAAATAGGCTGTCACGCCTACGTATGGCTAATTTCCACCATTACTAATTCGTCTTACTTCTGTTAGTTAAGAGCCAAAGGTTCTTTGTGTTATTTATTTTCTCCTTTCGATTTGATTAGATATACTATCAATTGCATGCGTGGCGATAAGCCCTACTATTGCATGAAGCTCACACACATCACTTCCTCATGTTGTCGGCCATTTCTGCTGACACGTTATTTCATAGCCTTGTTCTGTTTGTATAATGTATAAAAGGCCTGAAATGTCGCAGCCTTCCTTAGGTTTGTTGACCTAATTTGTATGTTTTCATAATAATTATACTTTGACCACGAATCAATAGAACCTACATCATTCGTATAGATGTCTTTTCTACCAACCCTTTCTCTGAATCGATGTTTAAAATAAACTTATTATTTTTTTGCTTGCGTTACCTATTTTACCTTCCGGTGTTCTCACGTATATAGGTATTGTAATTGATCTGAAATGAACTAAGGTTAATCTCGCGGCATGTTTATTTTTGTTTTTATGCAGATGTATATGTAATGATTTTATCCTAGGTCGCGGCGCTTATATTTTCTTTGTATTTTGAAGTATACATACATGTATTCAATAGTCCTTGAGTATAGGGCATTATTTTTAAATAACTTCTTTGCTAGGATACTTGGTTCATATATAGATATTTTATAGGTATGTTTCCTTTTTAACACATATTGTTGAAATATAGGATTTGTGTTTATATCACCCTTGTGACATATAAAATTCATGTATATATATGGCTCATTTGTAGTCGAGACTAACAAGGACCTAATTGTGTAATGCTCGATGCTTGTTAATATATATATACTTTTGGTTTTAAATGCATATATATAGGTATTCGATAGTTTAATTGATGATATACCTTGAGCATAGGTTAACTCCATTGCCCTAATGTTTATTTCAAGGGTTAGAGATGAAGTTAAAATACAAAATACTCTATAATTGCTATGAGTGCTATAACCCTTCTATAGTGTAGATTTACTTTGTGGTTTAACAAGAGTCAAACTACATATTCCAGAATCCTTGCTCGTAAATTCTATTTTTCTTTTGAGGTATACCTATATGTATTCAATGGTGCTTGACTAGAGAACCTTAATTATAAGTCAAGTATTCTGCTATGCTACAGGTTTTCAAGGAGTAAGAATAGATTTAGAGATGCAATCTATACCCTTATAAATGTTATAATACTCATATAGATTACAATTACTCTTTTTCTAGCACCATTTTGAAGGTCATATTCTAATATCTTGCTTTCTTCCTTTCTGCTATGTATCATGTATACTTCAGTGCTGCTACAATAATTTCCTAGTATACATAAGAGCATAAAATATCCCATTTGTATCTACAGGAAACAAAATAATATTTAATTATCTATGGGGACTAAGTAACTTCAGATTTAAACAACCTTCGTTTAGAGTTTCTGTAGTTTCTACTCTATGGATCTCTGGTCTACAACTAAACAGAATCTGGAAGGTGAATGCCTTAGCATGGACTCTGTAAAATGTAGTACTAAAATCAATAATACAATTTCCCTTAAAATTTATATGTAGCCAATTCATACCATAATACACCAGAATAAACAAAATTTCAGGAACATACCACAATTACAATTGACCAACCTCCCAACCTTAGAGTCCTCTTTGTCTCCCAGGACTCACCCCCAAACAGAGATCACCTCATAGAATAGATCAACCCCTGATCTGTTTAGGAGCAGCTTATTTAAGCTCATAATTCCCCAAAGCATGTTTCTAATTCTACGTCCAGAATAGCAGGATGCTTTCTTTCATGTTTAGCCTAGGCTTCCCATTTTGGGACTCTTTAAAGTTGTTTTATGCTTTTCCTCAGCTTTTCCGGCTTTTCTCACCTCTTCCCAATTACTTTCCTCTTCATTAGGGAAATTTAGATTCCTCCTCAAATCTAAATTAATTTCTTTCAAGGATTTTTGAAAGATTTTGGGGATTTTTTGCCTTATCCATCCTCATCGATTTAGCAAGTGATCTCTAATTCTCATCTTGGTCAAAATGCACAATCATTTTATTTATTTCCTCAAATAAAATATGCAAATACATTCACACCATAATTGTCCCTTGGGGTCCACCCCCTTAGGATTTAAAGTTCAAATGTCTAACTTTAAAAATATTCAACACACAAATTGGGGGTATTACATATTCCCCCTCTGAAAATAAACACCGTCCTCGGTGTTGTTATTCAACTACTAGAGTTCACTTAAACAAAAATGGATATTTCTCCATCATTTCAGCTTCCCTTTCCCAGGTAGCTTCTTCAGCAATAAAGTGCTTCCACTGCACTTTTACTCTGGCCACTATTCTGTTTCTCAATTCAATTTCTTCCCGCTCCAATATTTGAAGCGGTTCTGGCAGAAACTCCCCTTCTGGTTCCACCTGTACAACATTCCAATCAACTATGTGAGAAGCATCATGTACATATCTTTTTAATAATGAAATATGAAACACATCATGCACTATAACATGGGGTGGTAAGGCCAGCTTGTAAGCCACTGGTCCCACCCTTTCTAAAATTTCAAAAGGCCCACAATATCTAGGTGCAAGTTTTGCACAACTTCCAGCATAAAGTGTGCTCTTTTTGGGTTTGATGCGTAAATACACATGATCCCCTTCTTTAAATTCTCGGTGCACCCTTTTCTTATCAGCATAGCTCTTCTAACGATCTTGTGCTATTTTGATATTTCTTTATATTTGTTTGACAATTCTTTCCATCTCTTGTAGTGCATCCGGTCCCAACACCAGTTTATCCTCTGGTCGACTCCAGCTCAAGGGGGTACGACACTTTCTACCATAGAGTGCCTCAAACGGACTCATCTTAATAGAGGATTGGTAACTATTATTATAGGCAAACTCAGCTAAATGAAGATACTCTTCCCATTTTGATGGCCTATCCATCACATACATTCTCAGCATATCCTCTAGAATTCGATTTGTCCTTTCTGTTTTCCCATCAGTTTGAGGGTGATAGGCAGTACTAAAATTCAGCTTAGTACCCATTCCTGCAAACAATCCTTTCCAAAACGCTGCTGTGAACTTAGCATCCCGATCTGAGACAATCACCTTGGGAACTCCATGAAGCCTTACTATCTCCTTTAGGAAAACATTTGCTACTTGAGCCGTTCCAAAGGTAGATTTTACTGGTATAAAGTGGGCAGCTTTGGTGAGAGTGTCTACTACCACCATTACAGAATCATGCTGATATTTGTTTTTGGGTAATCCTGTTATAAAATCCATGGAAACTGTGTCCCACTTCCATTCTGAAATCGGCAAAGGGTTTAAAAGCCCTGCTGGGTGTTGATGCTCAACTTTGACTAACTGACATTCCATACATCTACTTAAATACTCTGCCACATCTCTTTTCATTCCTGGCCAGAACAACTTCTTCTTCAATGCTGTTAACATCTTTTGGTATCCTGGATGTCCTGCATAGGGCTGTTTGTGATATTCATCTAGAATTTATCTTTTCAATGACTCTATATTTGGAATATACAACCTGTTTTTGTAATAGAGAAGCCCTTTTTGGTTTTTAGTGAAATCAGTTTTATCCTTTTTCTGTAGTTGCACCAAGAGTGCTTCATAGTTGGGATCTTGATTTGCTGCTTTTCCCACCAATTCCTCTATCTCCATCTGGGCACTACTCCCAATGTTGTTTAAATGTTGACAAGCATTTCTACTTAATGCATCAGCAACTTTATTTTCTTTCCCCTTGATATGTTTTATGTCCATATCAAATTCACTTAAAAAGGACAGCCATCTGGCTTGCCTTGCATTCAGATCAGTTTGAGAAAAGAAATATTTAAGACTAATATGATCAGTCATCAATGTGAACTTCTTCCCTAGAAGATAATGCCTCCACATTTTTAAAGCATGGATAACAGCTGCAAATTCCAAATCATATGCACTATAATTCTGTTCATGCATTTTCAGTTTCCTACATTCATATGCAATAACTGAATTTTCCTGCAACAGGACTCCTCCCAGCCCATCTCTGCAAGCATCTGTACATACAACAAACTCTTTATTAGGATCAACAATTTTTAATATAGGGGCTGAAATAAGTTTTTGTTTTAACTGCTCGAAACTCTGTTGACATTTTCCAGTCCACACAAACTTGACACCCTTTCTTTGCAATGAAGTGATGGGATGTGCTATGGCAGAAAATCTTTCCACAAATCTACAATAGTAGCCTGCCATCCCCATGAACGACCTTACTGCTGAAACATCAGTGGGGACTGGCCATTCCTCAATTGCTTTTATCTTTTCAGGGTCAAATGCAAGCCCTTTTTCAGAAATAATATGACCCAAATATTGAATCCTATCCTTGTAAAATTCACATTTACTGAACTTGGCATATAGCTGATTTTCTTTCAGAGTTTGCAACACTATCCGCAGATGTTCCTTGTGTTCCTCTTCGGTTTTGGAGTAAACTAAAATATCATCTATGAACACCAAAACAAATTTATCCAAATATTTGTTCAACACACTATTCATCAGGCACATAAAGGTGGCAGGAGCATTTGTCAGACCAAAAGGTAGGACTACAAACTCGTAGTGTCCATACCTAGTTCGAAAGGCTGTTTTGCTGATGTCTTCTTCCTTGATTCTGAGCTAGTGATAACCAGTTCTTAAGTCAATCTTTGAAAAGACTGAAGCTCCTCTCACTTGATCGAAAATATCATCAATTCTAGGTAAAGGGTATCTATTCTTGATGGTCAACTTGTTCAGTTGACGATAGTCAATGCACATCCTAAAAGTTCCATCCTTCTTTTTCACAAATAAGACTGGTGCTCCCCATGGAGACACACTCGGTCTAATGTATCCTTTATCTAATAATTCTTGCAGTTGCATCTTCAGCTCCATGAGTTCAGGTGGACTCATTCGATAGGGGGCTCGGGAAACAGGTGTGGCTCCCGGCACCAAATCTATAGAAAATTAAATTTCTCTCTTGGGGGGAAGATGAGGAATCTCATCTGGGAAAACTTCTTTAAAATCCCTTACCACTGGTAATTATTTCAGCAGATTTTCTTCAGTTCTCTGTTCTACTTCTTCCACGTGTACCGCATAGACTTGGTATCCTTTTCTAGCTGTTCTTTTCAATTGTAAGGCTGATATTTGTCTTACTGAAATGGATTTTGGTTTCCCTTTTAGTGTAAAAGGTTTCCCTTCTTCATCCACACAATGCAGGGTTTTATCCCAGCAGTTCAGCAGAGATTTCTTCTTTTCCAGCCAATCCATTCCTATCAGCAGATCATAGGATCCTAATGGCAATATGTTCAAATTTACTTCTGTTGGAAAACCATTTAATTGTATTGCTGTTTTGGGCAACTTATGTGTGACTTTTCTCTTAGTTCCAGTGGCCAGCTGTACCAACCATGACTGCTGAAATTTTTCAGGTTTAATTTTACATTTTTCTACAATTCCAGGACTAATGTAACTCAAAGAAGCACTTGGATCAATCAAAACAGTAATAGGTAGGTCAGAAATCTTACCCTCCATTTCCACCATGGTTGCTTGATGTTCTGCTTGCCGATTTTCCAAGGCTGCACTGATAGTTGGTATATTTCTGGCTATGTCATTTACTGTTGTTGCCTCTTGCTCTCTGCTGATCATGTGTATATTTCGATGGGGGAAATCCCTCATCATATGGGGTTCTCCACAGCCCCAACACTTCAAAGGTTCCTTCATTCTGACTGTCCCTTCCTTTTTATTGTTTCCTTCTACTTGTTTTGAAGCCACTTGGGACTGAGCAGTTTGACTTTCTTTTGGTTTATTGAATTTTTTCTGCTGATGATCTCTACCAAAATTTCTTAGATATGCTGGTTTTGGTATTTTACCTTTGAACTCATCCTTGTTCAGCCAGCTCTTCCCTTGTTCAGCTTTACCTTTAAACTGCTGATAGCATAGTCTTGCTTTTCTAACAGCCTCATCCATTGTCTTTGGATTGTCAAACTCAATTTTCTCCTTGTACGCAATAGGCAAACAATTTAAAAACCTTTGCACTTTTGCCTTTTCTTCCCTAATGTAAGGGACATACCTCAGTAAATTAGTAAACTTAGTGACAAACTCATCAATAGTGAGCTGTCCTAGTCTAAGTTCATGGAATTCTTTTGCTTTATCATCATAATATTGTTCGTTCAAATAACGATTCTTGAACTTAGCCTGAAAGTCTTCCCAAGTAACTGTCTTTTCATCTATGGCATGCACCATTTTTTTCTCTTCCCACCACAGTGTAGCCTTTCCTTGTAGCTGATACACAGCTAATCTAGCCTTCAAATTGCTCTCATATTCATATACTTGGAAATACTTGATCATGTTCAGCAACCAAACTTCAGCATCTTCCTCCTTCTCCCCATCATAGGAGGGAGGTTTGATATTTCAGAACTCCACCTGCAGTTCTCTTTTCTGTTTATGCTGTTGTCTCGCAGCATCATCATCATCAGACTCATCCATCTTTCTCTTCCCGGAACCTTCGCCTTCTTGGCTGTTCCGGGAAGTGAGTTCTCTGATGAGCTTTTCCTGCTCCTTACTGGCTGATGACAACATATCATTCTGACTTCTCAGTTCAGCCAATTCTCGTTGCAGCCTGTGCAACATAGCCATTACCGGGGCATTGGGATCTGGAGTAGCAAACTCATCCCGCAGATCCACATAAATTCCTTCTCCTTCAGCCATTTCAACTGTACACACTTACAACACAGATTAGCAAAATTCTATAAAATTTCAGAAAACCAAAATATGTAATACTCAGTGAGCACCACATTGACAACCCAAATTGTTGTAACTGGTGCTCCGATACCATTTGTCACACCTCCAAATTTTTTTTATTTTTATTTTTTTAGACAACGTATTCTTTCTCTACTAGCAAATTTTCCACTTCTAGTTTAAATACAATTGATCCATATGGGTTGATTTTCAACACCAAAGTTCACACCCATTCACTTATTAAATTCAACTAAAGAGCAATTTAATAAATCCAATTAAAGTGCCACTTTATTAATCCAATACATATATATATTTATATATATATAGATATTCGATATCCTACGCATAGAAATCTAAAGTGCAACTTTATTAAATCCAACATATATATATATAAAGGTTTATTTATGTATATATATTTATATATATATATATATATATATAAATAAATAGGTATTTACTATTCTACCCATAAAAAATCTAAAGTTCAACTTTATTCCACTTCATAGATGTTTATATGCCCGACCTATATACACATATATATTTATATAGGTGGTTAATCTCCTAACCATTAGGGTCATTTCATTCTATACGATGTTTAACCCATCGCATGATGTAAGGTTTAATTCATTTCTTTACTTTTAAAAGTCACATAACATACCATGATTTTATTCCCTTGTAATTTGAATAGCAGGGTTTGTGTTATTATGGTTTTCCGCCACATACAGGTGAAGGTCGAATATGTAATGAGAAATTGAGCTGGCGTAAATTATTATTATGGAGAACTTACACGATACGCGTGAATTACGGTGGCGTGTGTGTGTTACAGTTTTTAACGTCGGCGTGCTACCACTGATAATTAACCTCCGCCATGAACAGTGCAGGTACCATATACAGTGATATGCATTATACCCGCGATCTTGCCGAAATATGTGCGTGTAACCGCCAGAGGTAAGATTGCACGTCTGTTTACCACGTAAGGTTTTTTCTGAGATCGATTATGTGCTGGAGTGTTCAAGTGGTGCACCAGAGGCGGCGGCGGTCTGCATTCTCCTCTGTCTTCTGTACTTCACATATCGTTTCGGATCAATTTTCATGGACAGAAGAATACACGCGTCCCATGCAGAGGCGAGGAACTCTACAAGGTTAACGTCTGGTACTGGTCTTACCTACTCATCCTGATTTATAAAACCCTTCTAGGGATTCCGTGCTACCAGAGGTCGACGCGGATTAGGGTTGAGTTTATGATCTGTACGCCAAACCTGCAACGCACTTTTGTTTGTGATAGTGCAGATTTAGGGTTAGGGTTTTGGTTCACATTTTAAACCCTCCCCTGTTCATTGTTATTTCATTTCCTGTGTTCGTCTCTAATTGCTCTCTGTGGAATAGCAAAACCAGGGTTTAATAGGCAAGTGCCTGCGTGTTCTCATTGATGCAAGAGGACCTCTGGTTCAGTGCGTGTCCTGTCTTCTTCTGGTGCAACGACCATGCTCGTTCCCAAGCTTCCCTCAGGATTACGATGGTAACCAGTTTCTTTAATTTCATGTCGTTGTGTATTATCAATTTCTCGTTTCCCAGAGATTATGTTTCCGATACAAGTGGAGGTGCAATGTGTATATTTTGAACTCGCCTCATTGTTGACATGCAGGTTACGGCTCAACGCGCACACTCGTGTTCTGAGCGTTACTATTACCCTCCGCGTATTTACAATTGAAATGTCACTGTGTTTAATGGATGAAAACGTTTATAGCGTGACTGCGCTTCTAATGTTGTAGTGAAAAATCATTTATTTAACCATGTGAATTTCTTTCTGAGTTTAGGAAATGCTCGACAGGTATTATAATTATGTCATTTCCTATTTTCGCACCGGTTAATGAATAAAGCAAGTCTATTCGAATTTTAGAAATAATGCAGCTGGCATGGCGTTTTTATTTTCGTCCTTATTGTTAACTTCTTTCTAACTACATCTGTTATCCCTGGTTTCCGGTTCATTAATACTAACAGACTTGTAATATATTTCGTAGTTCACTGGTTCTATTCAGCATAATTTTATGCGTCCACTCTTTTTTTTCTGACCTTAATGTCTACGCAGGTGTGGAACGCGAGGTCGCCCATATCACCTCTACAGAGATGAGCCGAACGGATCTCGGTCATGCAACGAATTAATGGTTATCGTTCTCTTTTGTTTTTTTTTTCACTGGCCGGTCCTCTGGCGTTTACCCAGTAATGATCATTCACCTGCTATCACTGAAGTAAATAACGATTTCATTTAGTTGTATCTAATCGACCCTATGAGTTCACACAGTAAGAATCGTGTTATTATTAGGCCGACAGAGCTAAGCTTATACCCATTCTTTTAAATAGGTTGTCACGCCTACGTATGGCTAATTTCCACCATTACTAATTCGTCTTACTTCTGTTTAGTTAAGAGCCAAAGGTTCTTTGTGTTATTTATTTTCTCCTTTCGATTTGATTAGATATACTATCAACTGCATGCGTGGCGATAAGCCCTACTGTTACATGAAGCTCACACACATCACTTCCTCGTGTTGTCGGCCATTTCTGCTGACGCGTTATTTCATAGCTTTGTTCTGTTTGTGTAATATATAAAAGGCCTGAAATGTCGCAGCCTTCCTTAAGTTTATTGACCTAATTTGTATGTTTTCATAATAATTATACTTTGCCCACGAATCAACAGAACCTCCATAGTTCGTATAGATGTCTTTTCTACCAACCCTTTCTCTGAATCGATATTTAAAATAAACTTTTTTTTCTTTTTCTTGCGTTACCTATTTTATCTTCCGGTGTTCTCACGTTTATAGGTATTGCAATTGGTCTGAAACGAACCAAGGTTAAGCTCGCGGCATGTTTATTTTTTGTTTTTATGCAGATGTATATGAAATGATTTTATCCTAGGTCGCGAGGCTTATATTTTATTTGTCTTTTGAAGTATACCTACATGTATTTCAATAGTCCTTGAGTATAGGGCATTATTTTTATATCACTTCTTTGCCAGGATACTTGGTTCATATATAGACATTTCATAGGTATGTTTCCTTTTTAACATATATCGTTGAAATATAGGATTTGCATTTCTATCGCCCTTGTGGCATATAAAATTCATGTATATATATATGGCTCATTTGTAGTCGAGGCTAACAAGGACCTAATTGTGTAATGCTCGATGCTTGTTAATATATATATACTTTTGGTTTTTAAATGCATATATATAGGTATTCGATAGTTCAATTGATGATATACCTTGAGCATAGATTAAATCCATTGCCCTAATGTTTATTTCAAGGGTTAGAGATGAAGTTAAAATACAAAATACTCTATAATTGCTATGAGTGCTATAACCCTTCTATAGTGTAGATTTATTTGTGGTTTAACAAGAGTTCAACCACATATTCCAGAATCCTTGCTCGTAACTTCTATTTTGCTTTTGAGGTATACCTATATGTATTCAATGGTGCTTGACTAGAGAACCTTAATTATAAGTCAAGTATTTTGCTATGCTACTGGTTTTCAAGGAGTAAGAATAGATTTAGAGATGCAATCTATACCCTTATAAATGTTATAATGCTCATATAGAGTAGAATTACTCTTTTTCTAGCAAAATTTTGAATGTCATATTCTAATATCTTGCTTTCTTCCTTTCCGCTATGTACCATGTATACTTCAGTGCTGCTATAACAATTTCCTAGCATACATAAGAGCATAAAATATCCCATTTGTATCTACAGGAAACAAAATAATATTTAATTATCTATGGGGACTAAGTAACTTCAGATTTAAACCAACCTTGGTTTAGAGTTTCTGTAGTTTCTACTCTATGGATATCTGGTCTACAACTAAACAGAATCTGGAATTTGAATGCCTTAGCATGGACTCTGTTAAATGTAGTACTAAAATCAATAATACAATTTCCCTTAAAATTTATATGTAGCCAATTCATACCATAATACACCAGAATAAACAAAATTTCAGGAATCAACCACTATTTCAATCGAATTATCTCCCTCCCAAACCTTAGAATCCTCTTTGTCTCCCAGGACTCACCCCCGAGCAGAGATCACCTCCTAGCACAGATCAACCTCTGATTTGCCTAGGAGCAGCTTATTTAAGCTCATAGTTCCCCAAAGCATGTTTCTAATTCTGCGTCCAGAATAGCAAGATGCTTTCTTTCCTGTTTAGCCTAGGCTTCCCATTTTGGGATTCTTTAAAGCTGCTTTAACCTTTTCCTCAGCTTTTCCAGTTTTTTCTCACCTCTTCCCAACTACTCCTCTTCATTGGGGAATTTTAGATTCCTCCTCAAATCTAAATAAATTTCTTTCAAGGATTTTTGAAAGATTTTTGGGGATTCGTTGCCTTATCCATCCTCATGGATTTGGCAAGTGATCTCTAATTCTCATCTTGGTCAAATTGCACAATCATTTTATTTATTTCCTCAAATAAAATATGCAAATACATTCACAGCATACTTGTCCCTTGGGGTCCACCCCCTTAGGATTTAAAGTTCAACTGTCTAACTTTAAAAAAATTCAACACACAAATTGGGGTATGTAAGTTTGCATAATATTCCTTTTCTGTTGTATGTTTTTTGTTTATGTTGGACATATTATATTTTACTAATTGAGTCTTTCCATGTAGGGATGTGGGTTAAAGACTGCAGAGATTTTCCTCATGCAAACCAGGAGACAAATAATGTTGTGGAATCATACCACAGTTATCTGAAGACAACATTGATATGTGATAAATGAAATAAATGTTTTGGTAGAATGGTTTGGCTATTATACACTGTCCTCAGAAATGTTGAGCCATGTTATCAATTCAAGGAAATTTTGAAAAAAAAAGGATATTTTAACAACCACAAGAAAGAGATGCAACTTGAATCATTAATTAAAAAGGCTAGAAGAATTCCAGACAGTGATTGCAGGCCTCATGAGATCATATCTCATGCTTATTGGGTAAGGAGTCAAAGAAAAACCAATAAGGAATATCTTATCATTTTTCATCGCAAAAATTTATCACTTGTTATTTCCCATGGTCTATTCAAGGGAGCATTTTCAAGCAAGCTATAAAGGTAGATTGGTTTCATTCCTCCTTAATGGATTTAGAACCTTTATTGGTTTTCATACCACACCCAATGCATTGAATTCCAATTTTGAGATAATTACAGAGGCACCAAACCTTCATGCCGATACTATCACAACCAATATTGAAGATGAAAATGTTGAAGAAATTAATTTGTTGAGAGAGGATTTGTTTGACTATCTAGACCTGTTTTGGAATAGTCCTCCTTCTACTGTGAGCAAGACAAAAAATTTGATTGATTTGGCTAAAAAATTTATGGATGATGCTAATAATATTAATATTATGGATTATGACTTCAGCCTTGGTTTGGGTGCTTATGAGTTATCCTTGAAGAGGAATAATAGTTTCCTTAGTCTAAAAAAAAAAAAACAAGTAAAAGGAATGTCACCTTCAATATTGATTTGAATGTCCTTGCATCTGAAAATGAACCACTTCAGTTTCGACACCTCAACAAGTTTGGTCATACTTGCTCCAACAATGCATCCTCTACTGCTCCAAGTAAGTTCTATAGGGAGATAATATCAATATGTTTAGATCAAATTGTTGAACTTTCAAAGTTTGTTGCTATGTTTAGATCATTTTGTCTATTTTCCAAATTTGTTGCAAGGTTTTTTATCTTTGCTATTTATTTTAGCTTAATGTAGTGCTAGAATGTTTGCAAGGTTGTGACATCTGATTAATGTGATTACATATGACATATGTACATAGACCCACCATCAACCTTTTAATCAAATGAGTTAATGTACATTTGACGAGATTCCTCATTGGTTTAATATGTATTCTGATGCATCTATTACTTGGCATGTTATTTTTTTCTCTTATGGAAACTATGTTTTCATCTTACAAACACAGTTGTTTCATCAATGGGTCCCCCTCGACCAAAACAGGATTGGGCCATGACATCATGAAAATTGGTGAATTTCCATGTTTGTTTCATTATCTTCACTCCTAATTTTTAGCACTGGTTGTTGTTCATGTTGTTAATGTAGCACTGGAATGTTTGCAGGGTTGCGACATCTAATTAATATGTTTACAGATGAAGGATGTACATAGACCCACCATCAACCTTTAAATCAGATGAGTCAAGGTACAATTGATGAGACTCCTGATTGATAAAATATGTATTCTGATGCATCTATTACATGACATGTTATTATTTTCTCTGATGGAAACTGTGTTGTCATCTTACAAACACAGCTAGTTCATTAATGGGTCCCCCTCGAACAGAAAAATATTAGGCCACTTACATCACAAAAATTGGTGAATTTCCATGTTTTTTGCATTGTCTTTGCTCTTAAATTTTAGCATTGGTTGTTCTTCATGTTGTTAATGTAGTGTTGGAATGTTTGCAGGGCTGCAGTGTCCAATTAATGTGGAATTTTTTCATATGAAGGATGTAGGTTCTAGCCTAATAAAGACAGGATTTATGTTCTAGTTTACTATTGAGATATATTTCTTAACCCATTATAAATTAGGGAAATAATTAAGAAATTGAGGAAACCTACAAAAAACCTATCCCATTTTGTTCCAATGTACTCATCATATATTTTCATATTTCAGCATACAAGGATTAAAAGCTATTAATACATTTTATTTTATGGAGTCGTAATTTTGTCACAAGTTTCATGTTTTGAATAGTTCCCAATATATTGTGACTTAGATAAGCTTTAAGAACAGTGGTATTCTAGGTTATATTGCTATTCCCACTCCTTCCATAAATGTGTGCTTATAATGCCAGCACTTTCACAGCTATTTTTGCAGAAATTCCAACATTTAAGGTGCACACTAATTGATGCAAGCATGAAACATAAATGTACATGCAACTTTTCCATATGATGAAAAATTGATAGGTAATTTATTAAACAACTAGATTACTAGAAACCTCGAGTTTCGAAATTCTACCTACTAACCCAAACGAAACTCAGACCATTACATTTTTAATGATCTATAGTCATCACGTTCTGTGAAGAGAGAAAATAAAATTCTAAAAACTAAATCAATCCAGGGATGTCTATGAAACCAACATGGCATGGCTTTTCTTAATGCAAAAAAATATGACAATAGGTCCACAAGCTACATGTTTTACAATTTAACTTACAGATGACTCATTGTAGGTGTTTGAATTTTAGGTTAGACTGATGATAAAAATTTTTTAGAGACTACAAAGAAAATGTAGTATCACTAGAACAATCTATGACTAGATTTATAATACCATCCCCTATTCTATAGAGGTGATCAAATGCAAATGAATCCAACATTTATACAAAGAGAATCTACCTAATCCATTAAGAAAAATATGCTACAATAGAAATTTTTCTTCTACCAATTTTGCACAACACAACATATTGTAACCCCTCAAGTATGTTGGGAAGCGACAGAAAGAAGCCCATATATGCTAAAAAAAAATATTGATACATGCCTGACAGAGGGAATAAAATCATTTTCCAGTGCTTGCAAGAAAAAAAATATAATGCTTCCATTAAAGTATTTTCTATAGGTTCTTTGAGGATCATCATAATGGAACTTTGAGGAGATTTATGATGGACTTTTGAGGATATTTATCCTTTTTCAATGAAATTAAAGACATGCAAGTTGTATAAATTCATTTTTTTCCTGTAGATTTTCCAACGCCTACAAGAAAAAAATGAATTCATACAACTTGCATGTTTGTAACTTCATTTAAAAAGGATAAATCTCCTCAAAGGTCCACCATAAATCTCCTCAAATATCCATGATGATGATCCTCAAAGAACCTATATAAAATACTTTAATGGAAGCATTAAATTTTCTTCCTGTAGGCATTGGAAAATCATTTTCCAGCACCTATAGGAAAAAAATATTATATGCATATCCAATATCCAGTTTCCAGAATCCAATTACTGAAGGAAAAAAAAAAGATGATATATACCATGTAGAGATGATATATGCCATGTGATAGGTAAGAATCCCAACAATTTCAAATCAATGAGACAAGTAGGCATCCAATTAATGAAACAAAAAACAGATGACATATTCCATGTGATTGACATTTGTATACAATTATCATTGATGAGAAACTTTTGTGTAATTTATTGAATGGTTTGGAATTTCTATAACAGTCTAACTATACTCTTAAGAATATATATGAAAGAGTAGCAACATCTTGTGATCTACAAAATTGCTAAAATTATTTAAATGGAAAGACTATATAGAAAATGACTAAATATAATATTCTTAGATAGAACTATAATACTAATGTCATTATGTTCCTGGATATCATATCTTCGTCAATGAGGAGGGAAAGTTTTCTACGTCTTTAAAACATTTTCTCCATGTTTAAGTTATCACCTTATGGGAAGTTTAGCACAACTTCTCAACGAGAAAAAATTTCATTCAGACAGAATATTTTTTCATTTCACCTCATATAATCAAAGAAATTCATAATAAATACTAGAGGCTTTATGTTGTGAGTTTCCCAATCGAATCAACACAAGATAAATGCTTATTGAAGCATGGCATGTATAAGCGAAATATATAGCAAGCAACATATGCATATGTTTTTGGGGAAAAGAAACATTTTTGATACTTGAAGCTATAAAAATATGGAAAATTATTTACTTTGAATAGAATCAAACACATAAAACCAACTTGAAATACATAACACAGTATGAAAAAAAAAAGGATTGTAGAAAAAAATAATAGATGGAACATACAATGAAGACGTAAAGGTTGAAGGTAGGTCAATCTAATCATTAAATACCCTCTAAAGCAACAATATTGTCTCTAATACTCATAGAAAGATTGCTTAATGATCCATGAAAACATACGCTTTAACAGAAGTACATGAAGAAGAGTAATATAATTGTGTAGAACATATCAACTACACCCCAAATCCTAACCAGGACAATACGAAGATGGACTCATGATAACCTTCAGAGTTTTCTCTGAAACCTACACATAAAAAATGTCATAGTCCATAGGATATGATATAGAATAATATGATATGTGTATCTTAAAATTACAACTACAAGATCAAGGAATTTTTAAAGGTAATTAGGCATCGCATGCACTATCTTCAAAGAAACAGTGGGCAAAGGAATCCAAAAACCTATATTCAATCAAACACTGGGGAAAGAAATGTTTATTTAAAATTAAAATCATAAAATTTATGCTTAATCGAACAACAAAAATTATTTGTTTAAGCTGCAATTGAAACATTTACAAAGCTATTAGCTTCAACTCCCTGAGATCACTTCATTTTCGACTTTTCCAATCACAATAAAGGGAATAATTTACCGATGCGACTAAACTTTGATGGACTGTTGAATCCTCTTGTACAACTGAACTTCGACGAACTGTTGAAATTGGGACGGGTTGTTGAATTCTTCAGTGTGAATGAAGCAGAATGTCGGGCATAAAAATGAACCAGATTATTTATCGGTGTGAATAGTAGAAATTCAAATTTCAAATATCTTTTCCAAGCATGCGGGGGGAGCGGAGGGGAGAGGAGTGGCATGAAGGGAGAAAGGTGGCGGACGCAAGGGTGCAGGGTCCACCAGAGTTGAGTTGGGATGTCGTCACTAGAGTTGAGTTGGGATGTCGTCGTCAAGTTCTCTTGTCGTTGCCATCCGAGTTGGGCAAGGGCCACCTCCTATCCGAAAAGTCACGGGGGTTTCCAGAGGGAGCTGTCCCATCATCCATCTCCAGGCTCCATTTCGTCTAACAAAAGACTTCCAATTTTACCAGGAAACAATAAAATTTTGAATTAATTTTTTTAAGAGTTAAATTATTTTCGCAGAAAACACAACGTCACAAAGATATCACTTTTAATATAACTCTTTCTGAAAA
Organism: Pinus albicaulis; assembly: GCA_034641835.2. NCBI lineage: Eukaryota > Viridiplantae > Streptophyta > Pinopsida > Pinales > Pinaceae > Pinus > Pinus albicaulis. The sequence goes on along the minus strand of JAXQQM020079690.1, from coordinate 44,271 downwards.
ATTATTAAGATAAAAATGAATGAAAATATATGAAAATAATTTATCCAAATTAATGATTCTTTATAAATTTTTTATGCTTTTATTTATTTAAATAATTTGGTAATATATATTTTTTTTACAAATATAAATATTATTTTATTTTATTACAGACAATAGAATTTTTGAATTTAATATAAAGCAAATATAGAAATATTCATATTATATGATATAGAATCATTTAATTTCTTCTTAAATTTATAAGAATTTACCTATTAAAAATAATATAAATCGAATATAGAAATATTAATATTATATTATATTATATAGAATCATTAAAACTTGATATAACGTAGTTTTTTTGGTCATATAAAAGACATCTTTCAACACTTCTGTACATTTAGTAAATGATACATATTTTAAACTTAGTAACACTAATTCAAATGCTTTGCATAGGGAAATTAATGAATGGCAATTAATGAATGAAGCACAACTAAACTCATCTACATGGATTACAATGCTTACCGTTATAGGAACAATATGTAAATCATACAACAAACATATTTAATTTGAATAGTTTACCTAATCCTCCTTCTATCCCCTAGGTGCTACGATGTGAGATATGTAGGCGAGGTCCACATCATCCTGGCACATCACCCTGTCAGGTCATCAGCACCTCACCTTGCCACACCATCATAAATTCTTATGATCTGTGGGGTTGGGGCATCGTCATCTTCCAAGTCAGCTTGCCATGTCACTGCCACATCACCACCACATCATCACCATGTCACTGCCACACCATCTTCACATCACTACCACATCATCTTTGCGTCACTTCCACATCATCTTTATGTCACTGCCACGTCATATTTACGTCACTGCCCGTACTTTGCAGTTTGTAACTTATAACCATTAAACTTAGTCGTTACCTCTATTTCGTGTGACTTGTAATATTGCATCGTGCCACCACGTTCCCCTTCTCTTATTTGCATTGCACACAACTTAACTTTCCCTGCGATGACCTTCACGCTAAAATTTTAAATGTGGCGATTTGTGAAATCACTCTAGAAGTGATTTGATCTCAGTCATCCATCTATTTTGTGATTTAATCTTGTTCATTCATTTGCCTCCCTTGGAATTATTCAAAGACTTATCTACCTTAGTCTATTTTTCATTTGTTTACACTGTCCCTCTCTTTAACACTGGTTTCTCCACTCCGTTCCTCCTGTTCTTATTCCTGATCTTCTCTTTGTTATTGAATGTCATCTGGAGTTATCACACTCGACATACATCTTTTCATACTGATTAAGTCCCTCTCTATCTCTCAGATCTCTCCTCTCTCTCTTGGCTTAATCATATTTGTTTAGTTGGCCTCTTCCTCTCGCCTCTCGCCTCTTCCTTCTTCTGCTCTATGTAAGATCTCTGGTCTGCGATGTGTCTTGGAAATCTGATTGCCTTTTTCTATGCGCTGAAGCAATTCGCTGCCTCTCTGCTTCATCCGCTGCTTCTGCTACATTCGTTGCCTCTGTTGTATTTTCTACCTTGCTGCCTTTGGTGCCTTCTTAGCTGCATTCGCTACATCTACTACATTCAATGCCTCTTTACATTCATTGCCTCTCTTATTTTGTGGCTTCTCTTCCTTTGCTGCTTAGATTCATTCACCGCCTCTCATATTTTGCTGCTTCTCTGCCTTTACTGCTTAGCTTCATTCACTTCCTCTCTTCTTTTGTAGCTTCTTTGATGCCTTTGTTGCCTTAGCTATCTCTGATCCTTGTTTTCCTTTGCATTATTACTGGTTCTGGTGCTACTCCTTGGTGCTCCTTTGCCATCAATGAAAATATTTCCAACATTACATTGTCACATAGCCACGGGACAGGTGAAGAGGATCAGAGTTTAGATAAATAAACTTTACAGATTGGATTTAGAATACTGAGCTTCCTTGAGCATGAAAGAAGAGACGATGCTAAGATGATACATCAATGAATTATGGCATAGGAGACTTGACCATTTTCACCATGGAGCTTTAAATATCATGAAACATATTTCATCAAGAATTCCCAAGGGTGCACTAGAGAAGAGAGATACATGCAAAGGCTATACGTTTAAGAAGTACACCAAATCCACCTTTCATGATAAGGATAGTTGAGTGCAAGCGATCATCGAGAGAGAGAGTTCAAATTTGTTTGGACCATTCTCGATAATATCCATGGACAAGAAAAGGTACTATGTGATATTTGTTGATAATTTCTTGAATAATTGTTACACATTATTCATGCATAAGAAAGACCAGACATTCTTATAATTATGTGAATTTAAAGCACTTGTTGAGAAATACACAGGAATGAAAGTGAAGTTTCTCAAGAGTGGTAATGATGGAGAATATGTGTCGAATCAGTTAAGGAACTTCTGTGCATCAGAATCCATTTTACAAGAGTTAATAGAACCCCATAGCCCACAACATAATGGGGTTACAAAAATAAAGAACATAAGTATTGTGGGAGTTTCACAAGTGATGTTACACAATCAGGGCATACTCTTGCACTTATCAGTTGAAGCATGCAACACAACAGTATATGTGCTAAGCAAGAGTCCTCCTCGAATTCTTAGGATGAGTACACCGGAAGAAGATTTTTCTTCTAAGAAACGAAATTTGACACACTTTATAATCTTTGTTTCATCAATTTACTTTCAAGTTACCAAGGATACAAGGAGAAATATTGAACCAACAACATAGTTGTGTATATTTTTTGGGTACACTAATACATTGCACAATTATTGGGTGTACCTTCCATCTCAAAGGATGGAATTTGTTTGTAGAGATGTGAAGTTACATTACTATAGGGCCATGAGATGTTCCCTTAAGAGGGAGCTTTAGTTTCCTTCAAATGAGGATCTTTTAGCTCCAAAGGAAGAACCTCAGTATTTTGTCGAGAAACCACAAATAGAGGAGAAGAGAGTGGAAACACCCATTGATGTAGAGGCATCCAAATATGTAAGGAAGCACACTAGATAATTTGATAGATTGATTCATGGCGCTAGAGAGAATGTGGGAGCATAGCCATGTACACTAGGTACATGGCTATGTTGAGCGATATTATAGAGATTAAGCCATCCTCATTCAAATAAGAAGTGAAAAAACTACTATGGTTTTATTCCATGTTAGAGGAGTATGATTCCATTATCATTAACAGTGCTTGGGAATTTTTCCCAAGTTTAGAGAAAAAGCCAGTGGTACATTCTAGGTGGATCTAAAAGGTGAATCTGGTAGTAGATGGAAGTAAAAAGAAACACAAGGTCAAATTTTGAGGTAGGGGGTTCTATCAAGTGGAGGTAATTGATTACGAGGATACCTCTACTCTAGTTGTAAGGCACTCTTCAATCAGATATATTCTATCACTTTCAATGCAGATGGGATGGAAGATATATCAAATGGTTGTGAAGACAACCTTCCTCAATAGAGTGATTGAGGAAGAGGTGTACATAGATTATCTAGAAGGATTTGAGACCTTCAACAGAGAGTCACATATGTGTATAATTAAGAAATCCTTGTATGGATTGAAACAAGCACCCTATGCTCGGTACACCATGATTGAAAGCTATTTCACTAAGTTCGGCTTCATCAAAAGTGAAGGAGATACAAATGTTTACCATATTGTGGTTGAAGGTAAATTAGTTATTATATTATTATATGTTGATGATTTAATTCTAATAAGTGATGAGAAGCTTATAAAATTTTGTAAATATGATTTTTCAAAAGAACTTGAGATGAAATACATGGGGCTTACGTAGTGTTTCCTTGGTTTTGAAATTTGGAAAGGAGATGGGGAATTGTTTGTCTCTCAGAGAAAGTATAGCAAAGAGATATTGAATAAGTTTCACATGGAGATAAAAAAACCCATGGAGACTCATCTAGTAGGGAATTGGAGGAATTAATATACTACTTTCGTCGAAGTGGTATAGGCTATCATTTACAGGTAGCTTATGGTTAACTTATGTACTTGGTGAAGACATGACTAGAAATGTGTTTTTCATTTCACTAGATTAGTCAATCAATGGTTAATGAAACCAAACTATATTGTAAGGAAGTGTTGACGGTGTTGGACCAACTAAAATTCAGGGGATCTCCTCGATATGAATTCCCAGTTAGATATCACACCCTTTGGTGTAGGAATACAATACGGTATAAAGTCTTTCTTTTCGAATCCTTAAATATTTTCCTTCGATCAAACTATCATCAAGATAGATGAATACAATAGTTCCTTTGAAAATAAAGGTATTCCTATTTAGTGTCCAATTGTAGATGTGTCAATTTTTTTATACTACAGAGAGTGGAGAAAAGTGAGCCTCTAAGAGAGAGGTAATACTACCACCCAAGAAGAGACACACATGAACCAGAAGGATTTGTCTAGCATCAAGTGGAATAGTCCACATGGTATGTGACAGTCGTTAAAACCAAAAAATGAGAAAGATATGTCTAATTTCCCCCAAAGTAGTCCACGAGGATGGGACAAAAATAAAAACCATTACAACACATTCTCAACTAGATAAGTACTTAAAAAACCGAAATAGTTCAACTATATTAGCACATATGAAAGAAAACATGAAGTAAAAACATCCACATAATAGTATTACAAACATTATAATCCATGCATGGAGAACGTGCTAGCCTTATATGTTAATAAGTAAAAGTTCCAAGATACATGTATTGAATGAATAAGAATAGCTCTAGTAGTGGAGCGTTGGAGCACTACCTACTCCCCAACATATCAAGCTTATCTCTATAATGCTTTTTGGCAGGGCCCAAGGTGAAAATGTCCTCTGCTCTTACAATGGAGAAGTACATATAAAAATGAGGAGGTGATGCTTCACCTTCCTTGTGACACTTCATCTACCCTTGTGACTTTTTCACTTCCAATGACTTTTCAAATTTACACGACTCTTAATATTATGCACATTACTTTGGAATTTCACTTTACAGTACATTTATGAAACATGTGATACATCATTGGCCACAAGCTATGGCATGTGACAACTGATGACAAGACATGCAATGACACTACTGACATTGATTTCTTGATGATATGGAAATTTCAAGCCACTATGGTTATTGAGTGCTAAATTTATTCTTGAGAATGCCCTTTTTTTTACCTCTGCATGGCTTGGTGATAAGGACTCTTCAATGATCTCAAGTCTTCAATGTTGGTGGCAAAAAAGTGTCCCTTCACTTTTCTTTATTGATCAGATTGTGTGTTCATCTATAAGTGTGTCATTCAACACATTTCCCTCCTTCATCATATTTTAATGGCATGACAAAGTACCAATTCCTACATTTCACTCATGATGAGATTACATCAATCCAAAAACCCCCTAGTTTAGTATTGAGAAAATTGATCCTTTATCTGAGCCATAATTGGATAGAGAGTTGGGGAAGAGGCTTAGTGTTATCACCAAAAAAATTTCACCTATCCATTTCTAACTAGTTGGTTCTAAACACAGCATGTGAGTTTAATTTTACCATAGTAAAATCACTTTCACTATAAGAAATAGTTGAATAAAATTGGTTTATTAAATTATTTCTTATAGTGAAACTAATTTTACTATGTTAAAATTAAACTGACATGCTGTATTTTGATCCACCTAGTTATAAACAGCTAGGTGATCATGTTTTGGTGAAAACACATGGTACCAGAGTTGTATTGAAGAAAAAATAACGGAGATTGTTCCCATGGATACACCATTGATGGATACTAGAAGAATATGGAGGAAACCTGAAAGAATTCTATGGTTCGATGATAACCTTAGGTAATTTTTCTAATAGGTTTTGATGGATATTATGAAGTTAGTGTTTGAGAGAAGCCTTGATTTATGGCAAGAATTGAGATGTATAAACCCTAGCATGGTCAAATTAAATATGTTCAATAACTTATGGCAGTCTTGAAGAAGCCCTAAATGGGATAGTCTCTAGTAGGACTGGTTGTTGATAAATTTTATTCAAGGTAACATTGTTATGTGAACAATGGACATTGATGCCTCTTAAAGTCTAGTTCAAGAGGGAGAGGATCACATCTCATTTAAGATAAGTATTTCCTAACTTAGAATGATTCTCTATGTCCTTACTTTTGTTTAGACTTATAGATCTAATTATTTTTTTGACTGTCACTCATTCTTCCTACGTATATATTTGAGTACTTGGATGATTATAACCTCTTTGATCAAATGTGATAAGTGGGCCCCTCTTGAGGATCATGGTTAATGCAAGAAGAGAAAAGCTGGAAGTGGAAAAGGTAAAGAGGAACTTGATGAAAATATGACTAAGTACTACAAGTTTCCTCTGTCAAATGAAAAGGTGTACACGTATTTGAATACTACAAGGTGTGCATGTTATCAATGCTACATTTTAGGTGTAAAATTGGATGGCAAGGTAAGCCCTAAGGTATTATGAGAATGTGTCCTTATTAAATGTTTCTTTCATACATATGAAAGTGATTTGAATCCATGAAAAAGTGCACCTTCTATTCAACATTTTTATCATGATGAACTTATTAAATTATCTGAGGCTACTTAATGTTGGTCTTTGATATATTGGTATGCTTGATTATTTTCTAACATCTATTTTTTTGGATATCCTGATCCTGTGAAGAAGGCTAGGACCTTGACTCTAGTAAATTATAGTCTTGATAATTGACATGCATAATACATGATGGATCTCATATAGAAGGTTACTTCATAATTTATTTATACAATGGTATTGATAATTCTTGTGATGAGCATGATGAAAGTACGAAAAAAAAATGGTTAACACTCTTGTTATTTTGGTAAAGTTTTATTGAATGATCTAACTTGATCCTACTAACAATGATAATCATGGTAACCATGACGATAGAAGTATAAATATGAGACTGATATTCAAAATAATTTTTTGACCTTTGTTTTGTTTTGATGTGATTAGTAACTATCTCATTTGGTAAAACTGAATGCCCTAACTTCATGGATTGACTTTATAGAAGTCATACTATGCTCATGATCTTTGAAGTATGATGTCACACTTGTCATCATCCCCTATCATTGACTCTAACCCTTGACGAAATATTGATGTCATGATGTGATGATGTAGTAACTGGTCTTAGCATGTTATGACCACGATGGATATATGTTTGACTTTATGATCTAACATATCTATTGATGCATGATATTTTGAATACATGAATGAATATTACTGAAATGGATTATGATTCAAAGGGAGAATCTCTCCATAAGATCCCCTCCCATATTGTCATGTATATACTCTTTATTTGATATATGATTTATCAGAATGGATAGTGAAATATTTGACATTGATGACCACCAAAAAAGTTTTAGTATGGGGAAGGAAAATTTTTCCCTTGCTGTAAAACTCAGTCACCTAGAACCATGATTACAAGTACGACTATAGCCTCACATCCACACAGATCCAAGCTCAAGGGTGTGACCAAGGCACTGAGTGAGTTATGAGGTAGGGTTTGGTAGTTGAGAAACCATAATCATTCTCAAAGTATCTTGATGGGTGTGGTTTTAATATCCCACCACATAGAAGAAGGCCTATGGATTCGACTATGCCTATAAGACACAAAAATTAAGTTTTATGTATGAAATCAGATGCTCACTTGAAGGATGAAAATTCTATGATTGTGGTGTAGATAATAGAAAGATATTTGAGGAGGAAATTTTGAATGTTTTCATGAAGACTTGTGTTTGCAGTGACCGAGACATGCATATAGATGTGTCATTATGATTGATGTTTGTGCTACAATAATTTCACATTTTTGTTATAGATAAGAAGTGTTTATATTTTTCCATGATGCACAATGTTTGGAGTTTTAACATGATACATGATATCACATAAAACTTTGAATTGATGATTGAGGTATGTTCTAGACTATAGATCTCTCTATGATAGAAAATTTGGATTTGACTTGATGACTCATGATTTTAATAGACGATTGATGATTTTCCTCCATGACAATGCTTTTTTAGAATATTGACTTCCAATGACTTATATGAGTATTCAAAATTGGTTTTATAATGGTCGCCTTGTTCCTAGAACAATGGTTGAAGTATTGATATTTTTGATTCAGTATGAATATGGAACCTGCATGACTTATACTTGGTGTATGCATTTGAATCTAGTGTTAGAAATGACTTGTATTATGATCATGGGGATGGATTTATGAAGTTTGGATTGATACTACATGTTATATGAAAACCTAATGGCATGTCAATAAATGAAGTCATGACTTAATGAAATCTCTACCTATCACCTGTGTTATAGGAGAAACTACCCTAGGGTCTGGGTTGAGGACCCCAATAGAGCGGAAGGCATACATCATCGAGAAGAAAGAAAACTAATAGTCGTAATGCTTAAAATAGACAACTTGCAAGAGATGATTTTACCCATATGTCATACATTTGAGGTCATTCACGTAGGGTTGAAACCCTCAGCTTCTCCATGTGCTTCAAAAACTGCAACTCATACAAGAAAATAACATAGACTAGTTGTAACATCATATATATCTTAGATGCAGTGGTTAGATCATATAATCTTATAGAAAATAACATGGAATCAAATATTACAAGATCATTAACATGTATAAAAATCATTAAAGATCACAACATCAGGAACAAGATAGAGCTTATTTATTGATGTACGTAAAATATGTGGAGAAATACAACCTGAATTTAGCCACAAATCCAAGAGAAACCGTCCTTCGGATCCGTTCAGCCCAAGCCTCAACAATATTCTTCCATAAAGGTGCACAAGGATGTCACATAAAGGAGGTGAACTTCTCAAAGAAGGAAACAAGGGTTTCCTGAACCTGGTAAGTGCAAGAGGCACAGGGATAATCAGACTTGATCTGGGACTAACACTCTATAGTATCAATACCTATCTCTCCCCTCCCCTTAAGCATTCCCATGAGGTGTATTTATACTACCTCAAAATATTTTTTTCAATTGGGAAATAGTTTGGCCACGAGCTCCTGTAGGTGGGCTTTCGGTGTAACCCCTAAGCCCTTCCCAAAGAATAGGGAGTTTTATATTTTTTTAATATTTTAAATTATATAAATGGGGTCAGATATGAGTGGACCCACAACTACACACACGTTTTAGAAGTTAGAGTTGCATATGTAGTTCAAATTATTCCTTTTTAAGTAAAGGACCAAGTCTGAATGGAAAGGACTGCCGAAGGCCAATACATAGATCATCAAGTATATAGAGGTGATAAATGATGCTATAACATATGCCCCCTATAATATGAGGTCAAAAGGGGTACATTATGGCCAAAATGTATTATTTGCATAGGAAAGAATCTTGCAAGGACTTGAGAGGACTTCACCAGATTCATCCTGCCAAAAACGAGTGAAAGAAATCAAAAAGCAAGCTCATGTTTGAGGTGGGCATACCCATGTTCAGTGAAAGTAAACCATGTTTGCATAATAAGTATGAAGCGGATCCAATATGTATACAAATATAGAAGAAATATTAAAGTACATAGTGAATCATTTGATCACTACCCAAAAGTACATATCAAATTCATGTCAAAGTATGACATATAAAAGGCTAATCAATGATGCTGAAAAGATATCTAATCACTAAAGTCACAACTGAATCACCAAGTATGAAATCATAAGTGGTATAATAATGGTACTACTTGCAACTTGAGTGCTAAGATACAGGATGATGCTAACATGAACTGAAACATATAAGGTGGATGGTGTCACTGGCAAAAATCTGAAGGATATTCCAAAGTGAACCAAACCATGCTGATGCAAACCTGACGTCTTTGGTGATCACCATGGTAAAATTATACACTATGGGAATAAATGAGTTGAATTTGACCATGTGATAAAAAAAATTATTACTGATCATTGATGTATATCGTTAACAAATGTAAGACAACTCATCAATAATGATGATGAGATTCAAAGTACCCTGGTACAATCTAACAAGTTTGAATGAATGAGTGGAATTCAAACACTTGATAGAATCTACCAATTAGGAGCCATTGATGTATTATCATTGTTGATAGTAAATGATTCAACCACTAATGACTTCAAACCCTAAGGTACTGGAAAACAGATTCTAGACCTTGTTCCCAGAGCAATGTGTTGGAGTCGATTGGAAAATATATGCTGGAAGGAAGGCATTAAGGCATCCTACATCAATTCAGCATGAGTATAACCTGAATACTAATATTTGGAAGGAATCAAATGATGAAAATGAAGTAACCAACCAAAATCACATTTAGAACATGCACAAAATGTAGCTAGTGCATGGCATAAATCCTTTGAACCAACCAATAATGAAAGATGACAAAGAGGCAAGGAATCCACTGATAGAGTCAAATGGAAACCAAGGTATGACACAAATCCTAGGTGTGATAATTAAATCTAAAGTCGAACACAAGGGAAACCACTTAGTCAAAGACCCATGGTATTGATCAAATTTGAGCACAAGGTCACCTATCAATGATGTCAATAGGGCTAGGGTGTGGCTCTAGGTTTACTCTCAGAGAAAATTGTCGAAGTTGATAAGAGGAAGCCTGCTAGCAAGAAGTCAATGGAGACCTTCTCAAACCAACACAAACAAAGGACCAATTAGCTGATGTGATAGAACAAGACTCTAACAGACTAGGGATGGTCAACTGAAAAATGGATCAAGGGACACTGCACAAAGGTCAACTTAGGTTTACTTCCCTTGAACAAAAACACAGCTCAAAATGTGACTATGCTAGAATATGATAACTTTGTATAGGCTTGTCATGCTGGAGGCATGAACAACCCCTCCATATGATTGGAAGATATAACCAATCGGGGGAGTACTGAATCAATAACAAGGTTATGGCTCTCCTAAGTCAAAATAAAGCCCATCCCAATGGAGAAAAGACTTTGATTTTTTTTGTTTTGTTCAAGGGCGACACAACTACCCCTTAGCTCTGATCAAATATGGAAGTAATGTCCCATTCCCACTCTTTTTTGGATATTTTATTTTTTTTGTATTTTTCATATTCAAATACTGGAAAAGAATAAAAGAATTCCTATAGTATTGTGGATAGAATTATTGTTCGAAAATAGATGCACTAGTTCCTGGGATAGGAAACATCCTATGCTCATTGAAAGGTGTAGGAACTAGTTGATGACCCTCAGAGGAATGTTATGTCCACGGGAAAAGGGTGTCAAGTTGCAGATGCTAAGTGATTGTAAGGATTACTTTGTAGAGGGACATGGTTAAAAGTTAGCTTATACACGATTCCAAGTGAAGCCAGCATAAGGCCAAGATAGAAATGGTCAATATGCAATGCATATGAACAACTCAAAAATAGGGAGCCTCTAGGGTATGAAGCGAGAAAGGTAACGAAGAATAAGAATGAAGCTTCGTCGCACAAGTCAGGTGGGAATAAAGAGGACTCTAGAGCCTACAAAATTTTGTAGCATGGGCGACGTATGCTAGATATGACCTAATTAGGAAGCCCATGTAAAGGATGGCTCTATCATCAGATCATGATTTTAGAAATCGATGAGTGAAAATGGTTTAATGACCATAACATGATGGGTTCAACCCTATGGGAAGATTTCAGTATGGAGGCTAGAATGCATAAGTGTAATGGAAAGTGAATTTCCCTAAACTATATGCCAATTATGAACACAATACCTTCCATGATGGGTTAGTGGTCATGGAATCGAAGTGGTGAAAATAATCTCAAAATCGTCATATGGTCCTGAAAACAAGTTATCCTAGCACTTACAAGCCAAAAGGTCATAAAGTCTTGGACAAATTCAAAATGTAGAAACAAAATTTATACAAGTGTGTTTCAATTTTTTTTGAAATTTGGGCATAAATAGACCCTTTGAACTCATATTTTTATTTTCACATTGGTCAATTTGGGAAAAAGGCTCTAGAGAAAAAAAACCCCAAGTTGAATCCGAACCAATTCTCAGTCGAATCAGCTCAAATCTTCGAGCTAACCTTCTCAAACCTCTTCCTTCTAATTTTCTTCATCAATTCAATTATTTTAAAGTCAATTTCATCATAGGAATTAGAATTTTCGATTAACCCTGTAGATATACATTGGTTTAAAATATCCAAGCTTTGTATATATGTGATTATGCGAAAATGAAACTTGTGTATGTGTAGAGTAATTTTTAAAAATAAATATGTAATGGATGAATCAATGAATTGAATCATGATGATAATCAGTTGGAGAGAGAGGGAGCATAGTGAAATTGATAATGAGGTAATGGAAGATGCATTGTCCTTTGAAGTTCTCCAAGGATGTGGATTTCTAAAATTCTTCAAAATTCCCAATATCAAAACAAATACCAAATTGTTGGAGATGCTCGTAGATTACTGGGAGCCTGAGGAAGACACATTCATGATTGATCAAATTCCATTGATAATTGAACTTGAAGACATTTAATTCATCACTGGGCTTTCTTCAAGAGGATAGCCAGTGAATTTATAGGGTAAGGCATTAGGAGGTCTAAGTGTAGATGGCTACATCCGGCTATACTACTCTAAAGATACTAAGAAGTTTGGGACCCAAATCCCAATCAGAGATGTACAAGGCTTACATATAAAAATACTTATTTTCACTATAGTCTAAGTAGCTGTATTGACTTCATTAAACTAGGCGTCACGTGAAACCATAAGTTTGGCAACTGATTTCCTAACCACACTATATGATTGGTGCACAACATTGTTGACCAGTTTAAAGAAACAATTGACTTCCATCCGGAAAAGTAAGACCAAAAGCTTCAGATATGGGACTATCTTGTGTAGTTTATTTTTCAAGAGACTATCTCTGCATCAACCCAAAGTGATATCAACCATCAACAACCCATGAGATCCATGTATAACATGAAGGGCTGATCTAGTGAAGAGGCTAGGGGACGACGAGGTCCCTAGGACTACCTGGGAGGATGAGTTCCTCACGTGATCGAGAGGACATGTGATCACCATAGATGATTACCCTTATGTAGGTATGGACTTCAAGGCAGATCCAGATCTTCCCCTAGCACCCGGAGCTGCATGGGGAGCAATTGGTGATACTGCATTTAAATGGTTTTTTGTTATTTGATTTTTTGGATTTTTGATAAAACTATGAATTGAAAAAATCCATTTGATAGCACAAAGTACTTAAAAAATTATTTATAAAGTCATATATGTTCAACCAGTTAGATCTGAGGGTCTAACGAGGCACAAGCACTGCAGAAGAGAGGTAGATAATGTCGCAAAATATCATGGGGGAGTGCTCCATGCCATACAAAGGAACCTGGAGGGTCTCAACCACCAGGTCCTTATGGCTAAAGTAGAAGACCTCCATGAGGTTATTTAGAGGCGTGTGGTTGGTGTGTGACATGATTGGGTGTGACTATTCTGTCATGTGGCTACTGCCACATTTTTCTTCAGTGATGCTCATCCAAGGCAGGGCCCACAAACATAGATTTTTATGATGACTCGATGACTCAATCTTTTTTTATGATGGACATGGTCGAGAATAAGCCCTAATTTTGTAGGACATAATTGTCCAATTTTATATATTTTTTAACATATGAATGTTTGTTCTTCAAGACTTGAAGTGTCTGGAAGTAGCTCAACATCTAGCTTAAGCGAAGGCATCTCACACTCAATAGGGAATATTAATTCCAATCCGTAAACCAGTTGGAAAAGAGTGAACCAGATTGTAGCCTTAACTGACATTCGGTAAGCCCAAAGCGCAGGATACAATATGACATGCCAATTGGATCTATATTTATTAACTATCCTTTGCAGAATAAATTTCAAGGATTTATTCATGGGTTCCACATTCCCATTGGACTAAGGATAATAAGGAGACAAATTATCCTTCCAGAAACCTAATTTAAGAGCCAATTCAGACATCATGGTGTTCTAAAAAATGACTACCATGCTTAGTGACAATCTCTTTGGGAATACCAAAGTGAGAAATGGCTTGATTGAATAGAAACAAGGCTAACATTTCAGCATCATTCGAGAAGTTATGCATGGTCTCAACCCACTTCGTGAAGTAGTCCACTTCTATAATATTGTACTTATGACCCTTCACTAAAGGCAGGTGACAAGTAGTAACATCAATTCCCCACTTAGTGAATGGAGCGACAATGATAACAGGAAAGAGAAGAGCTGGATGAGTGCACATATTTCGAGTATAAACATGACAAGGATGAAATGTTTTTACCGCCTCAACATAATATTTGAAAATCGAGGGCCAAAAATATACAACACGCATAATATTTTTCATTTTAGAAAGCCCAGATAAATAACCACCACAAGCTCTAGCATGGCAATCATTCATCGCAATTTCAAATTATTCGAGAGTTAATCAATGTCTAAGGATTTAATCAACCCTGCGATGATAACGAGTGTCACCGATGATAAGATATATTTTCACCAAGTGACGCAATTTTATACGCTCATCCTTTGAAAAAGAAAGGGGAAAATTTGAAGTTTGGAAATAGACAATAATATATCCATACCAAGGATATTGTGAATAAATGAGGAAAATATGTTCATCAGGGAACAACTCCTCATAAACAATCTCTTCTCCACAAGGAAACTAAGAGAGTAACTCCGCAAATACCAAAAATTCCTTGGATTTGGAAGATAATAAATCAAGATCAAATTCTTGTAAAATGACAATCCATATATTTTATTTTCCCCCAATAACTCGGCTGCTGAGAATAAATTTAAACTGATTGAGAAATTCTAAAACATAAGTTTTGTGAAGAAGAATTTGATGTCGAAGTCGTTGGACAACATGGATGGATGCCAAATATAACTTCTCAATGGGAGAATATCGCAATTGAGGACCAACCAATCCTCGACATAGATAATAAATAACATGCTCACAAAGAGCATCATTGTTCTGAACCAAAACCATACCTATAGTAGATTATGCCGCAGCAAAACACAAAAGGAATTCTCTTCTATAATCAGGTGGACTCAATAAAGGAGCAGATGTCAATGCCTTTTTCAAAGCATTGAATGAGCATTGAGTAAATTCATCCCACATGAATGGAATTCCTTTCTTCAATAATCTCATAAACTCTTTCATAACCTTAACATATTTAACGGTGAATCTCCTCAAGAAATTAGATTTTCCTTGAAGACTTTGAAGTTGATGAATAGAAGACGGGGGAGGAAACTGAAGTATTACCTCAACCTTGAAGGGATATACATGAATCTATTTAGTAGACACAATGAATCCAAAAAACCGATCAGATGTGACAAAAAAAATGCACTTATTCAGATTCAACCATATTTTATAATACCGAAATCTTTCAAAAAAAATTTAAAGATGAGAAGGATGATCAATTCTCTTTCAAGAACAAGCAACTTATTAAGCTTCAATGATATGCTTGATATCATGGAAATCATAATACATGGCCTGCTAGAAAGTAGCTCCAGCAGTTTTAAGACCAAAAGGCATATTCTTCTATGAAAACATACACTAGGGGAAAGAAAGGAGTGTTGTGCTGATCTTCAGGACGGATGGTAATATGATTATATCCACAAAAACCATCCATGAAGGAGAAAATCTCATTCCTTGCACAATCATCAATAATCTCATCTATAAATGGTGTGGTGTAATTATCTTTCGGATATGCCTTATCAATATTTTTGAAGTCAATGCAGATACAGATCGTTCCTTATTTCTTGTCCATAGGAAGTGGATTCAAAACCCATTCAATCAAATGAACGGGGTATATGGAACCCACCTTAATTAGCTTCTCAACCTCAGCCTTAATAGTTGCGTCTTTCCTAGGATTTAACGCTCGAAGCTTCTGCCATATAGGCTTAGCATTCACGTAAATCTTGATCTCATGCTGGAAAATAGATGGATCAATTCCAGGCATTTCCTCATAAGGCTACCTGAACACATCACGAAATCTTTAAAGATATCAGTATAGATCTAAATCTCTTCAAGGGAACACTTAGCTCCAATGAAAACATTCTCTATAAGATTTGGATTCCTGGAAATGTTCACCGGAATTTTTTATGAAGTGACAACCATATTATCTTTGGCAAAAATCCATGTTGGAGCCAAAGGGTTTAGGATCGGGTGAACAAGACCAGTAGAAATAGGGGCTAAACTATCTTGACTCAACCTCACGCAAATCAAGTAGAAAGTATGACCGATGATGGAAATCATCCCATGGTCTTTCCATACCAGTCATTACCTATAGGATTTCCTCCTCAGATGGTCGAGCAATATCGAGGTAGTCCAATGAAGAAGATGATTTAAGTGTCCAAGCCAAAGCCACATTCCCATCCAAATCCTCGAGTGAAAGAGAAACTGGATTAGAATATGTAGAGTCAATAATATACCGATAAGAAATTTCTGATGCATATATAAGATATCGATTTCCACTCACTTGACCTTCTTCTAATGTGGTCGTAGGAGAAGGTAAGGTCCAAGGGTCTGAAAAATAATGAGTTCATAACTATCTTCGAGTAGGAGCCCTCGAGGATGAAATATCATTGATATGAATAGAAGGAGGTAGAGTATCAAAGGTACCCAACAATAAGGTAGACATACTGACTCGTAGATTCTCCACAGGTTTCTTGGCATCATTCACCAAGGGAACATTAGAGTCAGAATATGCATTAGGATCTATTGGTGAATAGTCCATTTGATCAACAGTGACAATACTCCCTTCATACGAAAAACATAGGATGTGAAATAATCATGAAGTGATGGCATCCATCTCATAAATCCAATTCTTCCCCAATAGAAGGTTGTAGTCCAAATTGGCATCAAATATATCTACTTCGGTATTAACAACTTTTCCCCCAACACAGATGGGCAAAGTCGGAACAATGCAATGTGGCCTATGAGAATAACCATCAAATGTAGTCATGAGAGTAGGTGAAGGAACAGCTTGAGGAGATACAATATATTTCCAACATGACATAGACATGACACATGTGGAAGCTCCTTCAATGACTACCATTTGAAAAAAATTGATTTTTTAATACATATATTTGATTTGAAAATCCATATGATGAGGAAGCCTCTTCTTAAGATTTGACATATTGAATGTGATCATAAGACGGTTCTTTGGATATATCTCCTTGATCGCAGTGAGAAGCATATTAATTTCTGCTGGGAACAACTGGAGTACCTCTAACGTAGACATAGCACCAGGATTCTAAGCCAGATCTTCTACAATGGAGTAGTTCTAGGTTTCCTTGGCATTACGATTGATTGTCGAATGTTTAGAAGAACCCGTCGGCATGTGAGGCATAGGCTCAACTCTAGGCCTCTTAATATGGAGTGGCTCGGAGGTATTATGAGTGGCCTTAGCCTTAGAAGATTCATATTCACCACAATCACATGATCTCGTGGCAACATCAACGTGCGCACTCACCATATATACATTGGGATAATTCCCCCCCTCCTGGTTTCCCCTTGTGGGAGCTCCAATATTTTCATTCGTGCGAGAAATAATTTCCTACCCTTGGGGAAAAGGATTAGTCAGGAGAACCTGGGAACTCGAGGAACCCTACTGAGCTAACAAGCACTGAGCATCCTAAATCTTAGGGTAGAGATGAGTGTGATGGTCTCAAGTGCATGATTTGCAAGCAAACTTGAATTTATTCCTCGACTATCTCTTACCCTCTCCAGCTTTATTGTTAGATATTTTCGCATTACCCTTCCCATCCTTATCTTTCTTCTTGTTATTATGTCCCTTATTCATCCCATCATATTTTTTATTTCCTTTGGGGTTAGAATATTGAAAAACATTAAGCGTTAAGGGCTCTGAAGGAGTAGAAACTAATGGTGTACCATGACTAGAAGGAGAATATTGTAGAGACAATTGTTGCAATTGATTCAAAAGTTTATTCATGCCACTATCGATCGAACTGACAAGCCTGTCAGCATGGCAACCTGACTTTGGTTTAGCTAAATATATCTTAGAATGAGGATCATCAGGAAAGATCTTATTAATAATCCCATACTAATAATAGATCAGTTCCAACTCCTAGTCTCTAAAGATAGCTTGCTTCTCAATGAATACCACAGAAAGGGATACATCCTTTGATATTTTTGGATGTAAGGATTTGAGGAGCCATTCAAGAAGGAACTCTTTGGGAATATAGGCTTTAATGAGCCTCTTCCTTCTCCTCCATTCCTGAATATGATCAGAAATGTGTGTTGCTTTATCTTTATGGAAATTGGCCATAAGCTCAGTTCCAACATCATAACGAACATGCAACTAAAAATGGTTAAAAAAATGGTGGCCAACTGGCCAAATAAATCAAAAGCGGCCCCAGTAAGCTCAATGTACCATTTAGCAATGTTTCCAGTCAAGGTGCACTGAAATAATCTCAACCTTATTGAATTATCAACGAAGGAGTTTGATGAACACCATAAATGGAAAGTGGTAACATGGTAGATTGGATCCTAATGATTATTCCCATCAAATTTTTAAATATCTAATGGAAGTTTAGTAGGGATCGGAGGCCAATATATGCTGTATCATATAGGATAATTATTCAACTGCAATAGATCTAGAAAATTTAGGATTTCTAGGAATGGTAAGAGAGGAGGACCCTCAAAATTCCATCCACCAGTGGAAGGATTCCCAACATTCTGAAAATAATAACCTTATTTTTCTAAGGCACCAGGTTGCCACGGATTGTTCGTAGAAGAAGTTGGACCATAAGAAAAAACTTGTGGCCCATAGAAACTTAGAGTAGGAACTTCGCCCACCATAGTGTTACCATAAATATGATTGTTCCCCCCAATCGAAGTATTGAATGAATATCATATCCCTCGATAAGGGTTCCATGCATTGGTGAAAGGAGAGAATCCCTGAGAAGCACCTATGGAGGAGAAAGGAGCATTCCCTTGCTAACCATACATGAGCTGATTCAAAGTTCCCATCCCACTGAAAGCAAGGTTCCAGCCTTGAAAAGAATTAGAGCTTTTACGTCCTAGAATAGGATTAAAACCTTGACCTTTCACGGAGAAAGGACAAGAACCTAAGGAAGGGTTAAAATGAGGGATATGACCACTTCTAAAGGGAAAACCCTGAAAATAAGTTGACCCACTAGCCATAGAATTCATGGGCATGGAGACAGTAGATGTAGTAGTGAAATAAAATGAGGGAATTGCACTAGAAGGCATCCCAAATGAAAGGGTACCAGTATGGGAAGGGAAATATTGGGTGCCCCCACTCATAGACGGAATGGAGGTAGAGCCAAAAATTGCATTACTAGGACTAATGGTTGAAATAGCAATAGTACCTCCTCCCTCTGCCGAAATAGGAGTTTGCACACTCAAAGTACTCATAGCCGAATCTATGTTTCCAGCTGTGGTCATCGAAAGAAAATAAGGATAAATATGAGGGTTAGTTGGTATGTGAGATAGGGGCCCAACATATAATAAAAATTCTCAAAAAATAGCAAGACGTGTAGAGGAACGAGTAACTTGAGGTTCAAGAATTTCTTCAACCTCAACTTCTTCTGTGGGAAAAATGACCTGATAAAGGAATGGTGTACTCCTCTCTAAATCACGAATAGCACTAGGACTACCCTCAGAAATAATAACCCCAAACTGAGGATCACTCTCCAATGTGTTTGTTGCTAATGATTGGAAATAATCAACAGAATTGCTGCTACACCTTCTATAATAAGGCTCGGCACTCACAAGAGAAAGCCCACAAAGCCTCCTCGATCAATGAACCAATTGGTCAACCACTTTTAATTATTATGAGAGTTTATATACACTCAAAAAATTAAAAAATGGAAATCTAGGAGCAAAGAGCACTCTCTACAAAATTTCCCTAAGATTCGGCAATCAAGAAACTCTTAGGTATTTCCTCTTCAGGTTATGAGGACTAGACACCAAAACACAAGAAAGCAGAAATAAAGACCTTCCAAAAATATTCTGGGGTAATTATGCCCTAGGCCCACTAGCGAAGGTAACAAAAATAGTTACACTGACCTCCAAACAAAATCCTTTGCAAGTGCAAGTACCTAAGCTTCGCAAGGGCACCCACCATTAGTACTAATGGATGTGATGAAATATCTACCTCAGGTACCATGGGTATTCCCCCTTGCAATCACCTATGTGATACCTAGGAATAACAACTATGGTCACTAGTTTACGTCTGCAGCCTTGCGGAATGGTCTTTGGTCGAGTTCCGAAAAATAGGAAAGGGGGTATCTCTCTTCTCTGCATTCACTCAACCTTTGGTTTCGCTCTCTGGAGGAGATCTTTCCCAGTACACTTAACGAGCATGGATTTCACTCATTAATCAATTTCTAAGTTTTATTTTTTAAATGGCCTTCGAGAGTTAACTCTCCACTCTGTTGTTCCAAGGCCCTAATGACCTAGAGTAGTTGGTGTATATTAATGACAACTCAAAATTTTTAGTTCATTTTAAATTATGCACTTGATTTTAATGGTTTTTCTTTTTAAGTCATGGGTAAACATAGAATGCAACTTGTGATGTTTTTATGCAAAAGAGAAATCAATAGAAACCCGGTCCATGCATATGCAACTTTTTCTTCGATAAAATATATTTCTACTCAGATTCTACAAACAACTAATAAAAGAAAGAAATTTTCTTTTCTTTTCTTTTCTAGATTCACGCTCACATACTCAAAAACCATCAAAATACTAAGTATGCTTAATATTGCATCTACGCTAATGCAAAACTACTAATTCCAAATTTAGAATTCTATGAATACTTCTAATCAAACAATCAAATGAGTTTCTCAACAAAGACGTCTGAACACTTGAAGCCAAAGAAAAGACAAGTTTAAAACAAGAACTTCCCTCAATAAAATTGCCACAAACAACTTGATACAATAAGAGACAAATTCAATGAAGAACTTCCCTCAAAACCAAGCAATCTTGACCAAAATGACAAACTAAAAACTTGATAAAAAAATATGAAAAAGAATAAAACAAAAACCAAAATCAAAATCAAAGGAAAACAATAATTTTTTTTGAGCCATTTTCTTTTTAAGGAATCAACAAAATCTCTTTTAGAAAGCACAAACTACCTAATACTCCAAATCACCAAATGGAGCAAATAAGAGACCTCAAATTCCTTAAGCCATCAATGTCACTTTCATGACAAGAATTAATAAATGGAATGAAGTAACTAACTCAGGAAAATGATTTGAACAATAATATAAAACTCTAGCAACCAAAGAAAATTCAAGAAAACTAAGAAGAAAATTCCAGATTTTTCGACAAAAGCTCTTCTCAAGAAACCAAGAAAACCAAGAAAGCCAACAAACCAAAAATAAAAAAGTGAAGCAATGACAAGGCCAAGCATGAAAAAACCGACACAAATTCACTTCCCTGAAATGTCAAAACATCCAAGAACCTTAGAAAGAAGTCTTGGTGAAAAAGCCAAAACTGAAACTTCACCAAGCAAGGTAAACCCTTGGTTGACTAGGTTTTAAAGAAATAAAGAGAGACATTGATACATAATAGACAAATAAAATATCCAGACACATCAAAGGTTCTACAATAGTGGCCAAGAACACCTTACGGAACTCCAAAAATAAAATTTTCATTTGAAACTGACCATATGAAGCTCGACAATGAATAACCAGTGCGCATACACGACTGTTTATAAGGCCACTAGTGTATACACGTGTTTATTTGGACCAAAATCCATATATACGTGGCTGTGTAAACTAAAAATGTTGTATAAAATAGGCAGCAAAGGAAAATTGAAAAATCCAAGCCTGATCAAGAAGATCAGGACCTTTTCCTGGATAGATAAAGAACCAATAAGACTGGGAAAGTGATCAGACTAATGAGAG
Source organism: Pinus albicaulis (assembly GCA_034641835.2). Lineage (NCBI taxonomy): Eukaryota > Viridiplantae > Streptophyta > Pinopsida > Pinales > Pinaceae > Pinus > Pinus albicaulis. Next base: position 22,449 of record JAXQQM020079690.1, on the reverse strand, counting down.
AACCCAAATCATATGAAAAATAACCCAAACTAGGAAATACACAGATGTAATCCTGAGCAGATTTGCTAATTCTATTACGGGAGAAGATACTCTAGGGTCTGGGTTGAGGACCCCAACAGAGCGGAAGGCATACAACAACAAGAAACGACAAAATTAATAGTCGTAATGCTTAAACTAGAAAACATGGAAGAGATGGCCTTACACATATGTCCTACATTTGAGGTCGATCCCATAGGGTTCAAACCCTCTACTTCTCCACATGCTTCAAAACCTACAACTCATTCAAGAAAATCACATCAACTAGTTGTAAAAACATATATATCCTAGATTTCAGTTGTTAGATCATATAATATTATAGAAAATAACATGAAATCAACTATTACAAGATCATTAACATGTATTAAAATAAGTAAATATCAGGACATCAGGAACGAGATGGATCTTATTTATTCATGTATGTAAGAGATGTCGAGAAATACCACCTCGATTCAGGAATGCCTCCAAGAGAAACCATCCTCCAGATCTGTCTAGCCCAAGCCTTAATAATCTTCTTCTATAAAGGTGCAAAAGGATGTCACATAAAGGAGGTGATCATCTCAAAGAAGGAAACATGATTTTCCTGAATCTGGGAAGTGAAGGAGGCATAGGGATAATCAGAATTGATCTGGGACTAACAGGCTATAGTATCAACACATATCTCTCCCTTCCCCTTAGGCCTTCCCATGAGGTGTATTTATACTTCCTAAAAACTGTTTTTTTTTATGTGAAACAATTTGGCCACAGGTTCTTGTAGGTAGGCTTCCAATGTAACCCATAAACCCCACCCAAAATAATAGGGAGTTTTATATTTTTTAATATTTAAAATTATATACGTGGGTTAGATATGAGTGGATTCGTGACTGCGCACGTTTTTTAGAGGGAAAATTTGTGTATGGAATTCAAAATATCTTTTTTTAATTGAAGGAACAAGTGTGAATGGAAAGGACTGCCCAAGGCCAATATATAGATCATCAAGTATATAAAGGTGATAAATGATGCTATAAAAACCTGATCTAAAGAATTGATATTGTGGCATTGACGACTTTAATATTTTCTTAATGTGGCTTCTAAAATTTGGTGAGATGAATTAGCTGATCTCATTGAACAATTTTAATTTATGTGAGACTGATCATGTTGGTTTCATAAAGTGTTATGGTTACATCATTCAATCGAACAAGCTCTCTGATCTAGATATGGATATGTTCGCATTGACAACTATCTGGTGAAGCCAGGATGACGTGTTGATATAAACTTCTACTTCAAAAGTGTTCCAAGGTATGATTTAGATATCGTTTTTTCGTTTTATATAATGGTGGTCTGCTATTGTCAGGTAATGAGGCTCTTATGATCTAAGTAAGATGGATATGGATTATGAAGCTCGAAATGATGAATCATGGCATGATGAATCAATTTATGAAGTTGGTAAAATAGAATCTCTATTATGAAGCAATATTGGAAAGTGGAAATGGAAATCCTTGGACACTCTGATTGAATTTCAAGATGGTTTGAAGAGATATTGGTGAACTTGACATGGAAACTAACAATTGATAGAATATTTGATATTCAGTTTTGAACATATGTCTCTCTCTCTATGTGTGTGTGTGTGTGTGTAGATATATGATGTACATAGAACTTGGATGACTTCACGACTGGGGTACTTCACTCAGATAGATTTTCCAATTTACACTACATTGTTCCCATCTGCAAAATCCCAGAAAATTTGAAGTGAACTACAGAGGAAATTCGAAAGGAGCTTACCTCTTCCGTGACGTGAAGGGCCAGAGGCCTACTTGTTAGTTGAAGAAGAGTCTTCGTTGTGTTGGAAGGAGAAGGTAATTTCTGAATGCCTTTGTATAGATGGCAAAGGATGCCCTCTGCAAAAAAAAAAAAAAAAAAAAAAACCATATCAGAGAGCTAAAAACAAATGAATACGCACGAGTAAATTAGAGGTAGGGATATAAATTTTTGACCTAAAAGAAGTTGAGTAACCAATTGAATTTGTTGTGCATCCTTCCTATAGAATCGAATTAATCTTATTAGCAAACAAACATTAGAATGGTCACAATATTCAAATGAAAAAAAATGCATCAACAAGTTACCTGCGAGGGCTTGGAGACATAGCTCGGCGTGGTATCAAGTTAAACCAAAGTTCGCATGATAAAAATGGAGGAAATGACGTGCATGTGCTCTGAAAACCTCATTGTGGGTCAAGCTATGGAGGCACAGGTCCAGAAAGACCGGCAATCGCCTAACGCACAACGAATTGAAGAAATGAGGCAGAAACAGGTACGGTAAACCCCATAGGGTTTCCTCAGTGCATAAAAACCGTCAATTCCTCACCATTTAATCTTCATCGTCCATGTGGAACCTTGATAAGACTGGGAGGGATATGTGAGGCCATGTGAACTATTTTTCATGTTTACCAATGCATTGGACAACTCATCAGGTGGGGTACGTTAAATAAATTCAAAATGAAACTATGGTGGTAGTATATAAACCATAGTACTTACCTTATGGAAACCAAACAGACATGCATTAAGGGTAGTAAGGTATGTATGTTGTATTTAGATTAATATAAGTACATCTATATTAATATATATTTTGGAATATGTTTGTAATAAGATGATAGGCTAGAGGGCAGAGGATTTAATTAGAATAAAAACCAATAGTGTTAGAAGGTAAGGGTATGTTAAAGATGAATGATATGTAGGGTGTGAATGAGAAAGTAAGGTTATGGGAATGTTAAGTGATAGGTTAATGGATATGAGGACTATTTTAACCATGTTAATTATGACTAAGGAGTTAAATGTGTTGAATTCACTATAACCATAACAAATATGTCAATGGTATAAGATGTTGAAGAGAAATGGGATTGTTAATGAAAGAGATAAGTAAAAAATAAAAAAATAAAAAATAAAAATTGGAGATGTTCTGATTAGGCATGAGAACCCAAGTTGAAATTGTTTCATGGGAAGAATTTCGAGAGAAGTTTAAATATTGATACCTGAGTGAGAGGTATGATGACAAAGAAAAGTGATTTCATGAGTTAAGGCTGGGACAACTCACCATTGATGAATTTGTGACAAAGTTCCCAAACTTACTTTGCTACATACAATACATAAGAGAAGAAAAAGTGAAGGTACAATGATTTCTAAATTGTTTACCCACTATATATAAAGAAAGATTTGAGTTTGAAAATTCAAAGGCTATGGATGAAGTTGTTCCGAAGGGACGACTATGCTACCAACAATTTAAAGGTAGGAATGATCACTTCAAAAACTTACAGAATAAGGAAAAATCGAAGGCTGAAGCAAGTTCAAAAAGACCCAAACCAACTTAACTAAAGAATTTTGGAAGAAACCACTAGCAAAAAAGGTTCAATAAAGGTGACAAAAAATAGACAGCCCGTTCTCATACAGGTTCCAATCCCATGGAAGGGAAAAACAAGTGAGATACCATGGCCAAAACCAAGGAACCTTTGAAATTATGGGGATGCGGAGAGCCTCACATGTTGCAAGACTTCCCACACAACACTTGTGCTATTTAGAACATTCCAGAAGTGAGGGAAGCAACAATAGTGAATGATGTTACCTGAAAACTTCCTTGAATCAGCATTGCATTGGAAGACCAAGAGGCTGAGCATTAATCGACTATGATTGAAATTGAAGGTATTATTTATGACCAACCTATGTCTATTTTAGTTTATCTTGGAGCTATTTTAAGTTATATTATTCCATATATAATGGAAAAAAGTTAAATTTCAACATTCTTGGCTGGTATAGTTGGCTAGAGGAACCAAATGGAAAGTAACCCATAAATTGCACAAGTATCTTATAAAATTAAATGGGTACATCACAGATTTAATTTTGAACATCCTTCCCTTAGGATATTATGACCTCCTTGTTGGTATGGATTGGTTGGAACAATATAAAGTAGTAGTAAACTGTTTGGAAAAAATAATACACTGTACTAATGCACTAGGACAGTCAGTGGTGGTAAGAGGGAAACCAAAACCTGTGTCTGTTAGGAAAATTTTTGCATTGTAGTTGAAGTGGACAACAACGAAGATTTTTTGAGTGTATGATTTACAAATTGAATATCTGGAACAGAAACTAGAAAATGAACCTATAGAGAATTTACCAGCGTTTAAGGACTTCCGGGATGTATTTCATGAAGAAATTTCTTAACTTCCCCCTTGGAGAGAAATTTACTTCTCTATTGAGTTGGTACCGAGGATCACCCCAGTTTCCTGAGCCCCATATATAGTGATCACTCTTCAAATTTTAGAGCTGAAACATCAGTTGCAGGAATTATTAAACAGGGGGGTATACCTAACAAATTGTGTCTCCATGGGGAGCGCCAGTTTTATTTTTCAAGAAGAAGGATGGAACCCTCAGGATGTGCATAGATTATAGACAGTTAAACAAGCTAACCATCAATAATCAGTACCCCCTCCCATGAATAGATGATCTGTTTGATAAAGTAAGGGGGGAAATTGTATTCTCAAAAATTGACTTCAGAACCAGTGATCACCAGCTTCACATCAAATATGAAGACATACATAAAACATCTTTCTGAACTTCATATGGACATTACGAGTTTGTAGTTCCACCATTTGTACTAACAAACACCCCTGTGACTTTCATGTGCCTCATGAATAGTGTTCTACACAAACATCTGGATAAGTTTCTGCTAGTCTACATAGATGATATTTTTTTGTACTCTAAGAAAAAAGAGGAACATCGAGAACATATTTGAATAGTTCTTCAAACACTCAAAGAACTCGAATTATATGAAAAAATTACCAAGTGTGAGTTTTAAAAACCCAAGATTCAATATCTGGGATATCTTATTTCCAAGGAAGGGCTGGCTAGATCTAAAAAATGTACAAGATATTTTAAATTATTCTATACCCACATATGTTCCAACAATAATTTCATTCATGTGTATTTCTAGATATTACTACAGATTTGTAGAAGGATTTTCTTCATTGGCTTATCCTATTACCTCTTTGCAGAAAAAAGGTGTGAAGTTTGAATGGACAACTAAGTGCCAAGAGAACTTTGAACAACTGAAACAAAAACTAACTACTGCACCTATCTTAAAAATTTCTGATCCAACAAAGGAATTTTTTTGTGCACTGATGCTTGCATAGAAGGATTAGGAGGAGTGTTGTTGTAAGATAATGCAGTGATGGGCTATGAGTCTAGAAAAATGAGAGAAATTATGCATTTTGTGACTTATAATTAGTTTTTTTCATGCATGCATTAAAAACATGGCTACACTATGCATTGGGTAAGAAAATTGTACTGATGGCTAATCATATCAGTCTCATTTATTTCTTTAGTCCACCAGATTTTAATGCAAGGCGTGCAAGATGGTTAACTTTCCTTAGCAAATTTGATATGGAGATAAAACACATTAAAGGAAAGGAAAATCGAATTGTTGATGCCTTAAGAAGAAAATCCCATCAAATTTTGTCTTACATGGGTAGCAGTGTGAAATTCAATGTGGAGGAACAAATCCAATAAGTGTTATCGCAATATTCCCGATATTTAGAATTGTAGGAAAAGTTACAGCAAGATGAAATTTGAGGATACACCATGAATCTAAAAGGGTTAATAAGCTATAAGTAGAGGTTGTATATTCCTAATGTACCTGCCTTGAAGTGGGATTTTTGATGAATACCATAAGACACCTTATTCAAGCCATCTAGGTTACCAAAATATTGTGACAACTTTGCGGAAAAATATGTTTTGGTAGGGAATGAAGAAAGAAATATTTGATAATTAAGCAAGATTTTTTGAGCGCCAACATGTTAAGGTAGAGAATAAACATCCTCCAAGTTTACTGAAACTTCTTCTGATTCCAAGATGGAAGTGGGAGGTGGTGTTCATGGACTTTATCACTCGACTGCCTGATACCAAGTATTAACATGACTCCATTATGGTGGTGGTGGACACACTAACCAAGGAAACACATTTTATTCCAACGCAGTCCACTTTTGGGAAAACACAAGTGGTGAATGTATTTATTAAGGAAATATTTAAACTTCATGGAATAACAAATATTATTATCTCTGATAAGGATGCAAAGTTCACCTCTGCATTATAGAAGACACTATCTGGAGGAATAGGAACAAAGCTAAAATTTAGTACAACTTATCTTCCTTAGAAAAATGGACAGAGAGAAAGGAAAAAACCAAGCTTTGTATGGCAGGAAATTCCATAATCCACTTGTTTAGATTCAACCAGAAGAAAAATTGGTACTTAGATCAGAAGTGCTACATGAGATGGAACATACAGTAAAACACATTCAACAGAACATAAAATAGGCTCAAGACCACTAGAAGAGTTATGCAGATAAGAAAATAATTCACAAGGAATTCAATATAGGGGATCATCTATACTTGAGGATCAGACCTCGCAAGAGTACTTTGCACACCAGCAATTGTACTAAGTTAGCACCCCGATACTATGGGCCCTTTGAGGTTTCAGAATGAGTGGGACCAATAGCTTATAAATTGGCTCTACCTTGTCACATAGCATTTCATAATGTTTTTCATGTATCATTATTGAAAATATATGTTCATGATAATTCTCACATGGTTGACTGGACATGATATAGGTGGAAGATAATGGGATTTTCTTCAGGAACCACTTCGTATATTGGAACAAGAAGAAATAGTGCTTGAGAATAGAACAATAGCTTAGGTGATAGTGTAGTGGAAGCACTTTACAACTGAAGAAGCTACCTAGGAGAAAGAAGAAAGTATGATGGAAGTGTTTCCAACGATGTTCAATTAATAAGCATAATTATCTGCTAACACGGAGGTCGTTGTTTTTGTTTTAGGGGTAGAATATGTAGTACCCCTGATTTACAATTTTTATATTATCCAAATAAGACCAAGGTCTAGGAGGACCTATGGAACGATTATGTTGTGGACATAATTATTTTAAGTTAATAATTACTTTTGAAAGAAATAGAAATGTTATAAAGACATAGTAATTGAGATCACAAAATTATTATCCATGAGGATGGAATAGAATCTAAAACTTTCCCAAAATTCTCCAGAAAATCCTTGGAGAAAAATAAATAAATAATTTAATTATATGGGAAAGAAATATCTAATAAAAATCCCCAATAAAGTGTAAAGTCACTAGGAAGAGGTACGGAAAAATGTGTTGAGGAAAATCAAGTTTTAAAGTAATATTTTATGGAAAAAAACAAAAGAAAATCCTAGACTACGGGAAACAACAACCCATAATAACAGGACGTCGTTATAGAAATTTTCTAAAGGAAAGAGGGCTTAAAATTGCCATCGCTAGTGTGACAAGAGGTTGTCAGCACTAGAGAATATTGGTCTCCGCTTGGGGGAGAGCTCCGAGGAAAAGCTAGTGGTTGGGAGGAAAATTTGTCTTGACAAATTGGTATGCTATATAGTAAGGTTGCTATTAAACTTTTAATGCTGTAGAAAGGTCTCTAGATAAGAATTCTAGTCTAAAACAATATGCATAATTCTACCTTCAAGGTATGAAATTGTAGTATGATAATAGTTATATATGTTTTCTATCACATACCTTATTAGATAAAATGTTTAAGTCTTGTTATGTACTTTCGGTATGTAAATAGTTAATAAAATATTTAGTAAGTAGTCGTGTGTATTGTATAGTGTCCACACTGTAATTAAATAGAGTGAAGATACCATTTTTCTTACATAGACTAAGTTACTGATAGTAGATCATATTTTGTGAACTTATAAACCTGAGGGGCTTATACTCTGACAACAATTACTATGTATACATGCATAGATAAAGTTCAGTAAAGAAGTCAGCCAAAAAGTAGTAGAAAATACTAATACAATTAGATATAAAAAATCGATACATGCAAAATCAACTAGTAAAGAATCAAGTTGAAAAATATTATAAAAGTAAGAGAATTCTAGGGATTTCATATAGGTATATTAAATACTAAAAAACTAGGAAAGGAATTACACCTTTGATAATTGGAAATAGTAACATGAATATGAACACTTAAAATTCCAAATATCAAAAAAATTAAATTGTCTATGTATAACAATTCTCAAAGCTCCTTGAGAATCTCACTATCATATATATCTATGTGACTAATTTAAATTGAGAAATATTACATCAATATAAATTATGGTCAAAGACCAAGCACGACCTTGACAGATAAACTTGAAGAACCCTGGACTATGCTAGGTGCCAAAAGAAGAACCACAATGGTACAACATGTAACCAACCTGAGAAATAAAGTAAATGGTAAGCCTAGAGAGAATAGGAAGTAGTTTGTGTCATGCAAATCAATGAAAAGGTACCAGAGCGTACCTGCAAAAGAATACATGAGATTTTGAAGAAAAGTAAAATCGATTAATAACAAAGTATTACACTGTCTAAGATATGAGGACAATTACCTAAGTATACTCCCCAATATTTGAGTTTCTTCACCTACACATACAGATTGAGAATGTTGTAAATAATATTTTTTTCAACATGTACATCAGAAAATTTTAAAATTGGACTCGATCATATTTGAATAAATTAGACTAATCTGCAGAGGAGAGGATGCCCGCTTCTCAATCACTTGTTCAGATCTTAGAAAAAAGCATAACCTTGGTGATATTAATCCATATTAAAACTCATCAAATGAATTGGAAACAATAAACAAGACAAGTAATATTAAATTACAAAATTATACATCACAGTAAGTGAAAAATGGAGTTGGCTGATAATTAAAATGGACAGTGCCAAACCTCAACACAAGATCAGGTCTGTGTGAAGAGGTTGCATGTTACCTTTAGGGGCATAACCCCGCTTAGGTTACACATATTTCAAACACAACCTAAAGGTAGGTGGAATTACCAGAAGTGCCAATGCAACTACTCTGAACCACGTGATTAGGAGAAAATACGGGTTGCAAAGGGAATTCAGAAATAAAGATAACATGGTAACAACTCTTAGAAGGTTAATGCTTATGCTTGAAATACATGAATAACAAAGAAATTATAGTAATTATATGATGCTATGAAGAAGGGTAAGAGAAGTATCCTGAATAAATATGAGTGATATTAATAACAGAGTGAAGAACCACAAGTTCTAGTGAAATATAACCAGATGCACAAAAATATTGTGTAATAAACAAGTACATACGGAGCTCAGAAAATATTGTGTGTAAACGATGCATAATTACTAAATAATAACCCAAATAATTAAATTGAGGAACAGAGGATAGGCATCACATAATCGTAAAATAGCACCAATTAACCTTATTAATAAAAAGAATGAAGAATTTCTAAGATCTAGGTAGTACGCTATGAGGTTATGAAACAAAGAATCTCAAGATTTGCATAGTAAAAACTTAGTAGTGAAGAAACGATAAGTAACTCTGAAAAATACAAGTATATCTATCATATAGCTAAGATCAATGTGCATAACAAACAATTATTGTGGCTACCCACAAAGATCACATTTGAAGGTAAAATCCCAATTCTGGGTAAGTAGAATAATCAAAATAATTGAATGACAACATTACAAATTAAAACCCAGATCTTCACTAAGTAGAGTAGCCATATTGTTCCTATGAAAACAAATTATTGAAAAAACTAATCAACTAATAATTAGAGCCTTACACTGAATTAGTCTACCCTGAATTTCTCTCTCACCTAAGAGTCATCCTGACCCGAGAGTCACGCTAACCCATGTGAGATAGAGCCACGCTGAGTGAAGTCATGCTGAGGGCATGAAACAATCCTCCAACTTAATGATTAATGAGGGGTTTTGGCAGAGACAAGATTTCTTATACAAAAACATGAGAAATGGGAAGTAAACCATGATAGTGTGGCCACTACAGAGAGAAGTAAAAAAGATAAATTACGAACTGATAGTTAAAAAGCTCAATATGATTTTGTTAATATAAAATTTGGAAGGGTATTGGAGGAAAGCCTCACACCACCAACACAAAGGTAAATGCCAGAAAGAAAAATTGTAAATAAAAACAGAGAATAGATAAATGAAAATTTCTAGAAATAGGATTTGTGTACATAATAGGGAATCATACAAATGGAATGTGAAACAAAAGAAACCAAACACATTTTGGGTAGAGGGCCACCCAAAATCCAAATACAAAGCAATAATTTCTTATATGCAAAAACTGAAAAAATTAGGATTAAGGTAGGCACCAAAATCTAAAAATCATACCTTCTGCTCATTTACAAAAACCCATAACATTTGAAGTGAACCAGAGAGGAAATTTGAAAGGGGTTTACCTCTTCTGCGACATTAAGGGCCAGAGGCCTATCTGTTGGTTGAAAGAGGGTCGTCACCTCACTGGAAGGAGGAGATAATTTCTCAATGCCTTCGTATAGAGGGTAGAGGAGGCCCTTTGCAAAATGCAAAAAAAATAACCATATCAGAGAGTTGAGAACAAATGAAAAAACATGAGTAAATTAGAGGTAGGGATGGCCATTGTTTAGCTGAAAGAATTCGATTAGGCACTCGACTTTTTTATGCATCCTTCCTACATAATTGACTAGATATTATTTGAAAAAAAACATTAGAATGATCACAGTATTCAAATGAAAAATAAATTGCATCAACAAGTTACCCTCAAGGGCTTGGAGATGTAGCTCGACGTGGTATCAAGTTAAGCCAAAATACTCACCATAAAAGTGGGGGAAATGACGTGTAGGGCCTCTGAAAACCTCATTGCAAGTCAATCTATGGAGGCATAGCTCCAAAAGGACCGAAGAATGCATAACACACAACAAAATGATGAAATGAGGTAGAAATAGTTGGGGTAAACCCCCTAGGGTTTCCTCAACGCATCAAAACCATCGGTTCATCATCATTTAATCTTCACCATACATATGGAACCTTAATATGAGTGGGACGGACATGTGAGGCCATGTGACCTTTGACACATGGAAACCAGCAGGTTGGACAAGTCATCAAGTTGGGTACATTAAATAAATTTAAAATCAAACTATGGTGGCAGTATATAAAGCATAATACTAAGATTATGGAAAACAAACACATATCCGTGAAGGGTAGTAAGGTATGTATGTTCTATTTAGATTACTATAAAGAAATCTATATTAATATATGGTTTGGAATACATTTGTAATAAGACCATAGGTTAGAGAGTAGAGGATTTAATTAGAATAAAAATTAATAGTGTTAGAAGGTAAGGGTATGTTAAGGATGAATGAGATGTAAGGTGTGAATGAGAAATTAAGGGTATGGGAATGTTAAGAGATAGGTTAATGGATATGAGGAATATTTTAACCATGTTAATTATGAATAAGGAGTTAAATGTGTTAAATTCATTATGACCATACCATATATGTCATTGGAATAAGATGGTAAAGCGAAATGTTATGGTCAACCAAATAGATAAGTAAATTAATAATAATAATAATAATAATTGGAGATGTTACATAATCCATCTCATGATACACAACCAAGAATAATGTGTTAATCCATTAGTAATTTGGATACATTCATTATTATAGCTCAAAAAAAAATCACTCAACATTGTAGGTGAAAAAAAAATACAAGTAGAGACACTTATTTATATATATTAATCATTGGACACTAAGGGAGCGACTTCCACTCTCCACCCAGCCATATACAAAATATACTACACATTCTTGCATGTGAGAACCCCCAAGCTAGATTCATAGTCTGAGGAGTTATGTGCTCAAGGGAATTCACACCAATTCCTATCAACATTTGCACACAAGAATAAAAATTTCATGTTGTCTCCTCCTACTTATACAAATATAGAGTACATGATGTTCTACATGCTAAAATCTATATGAAATCATATCTCATAGTGTTTACATTTGTGTTAATAGGAATGTAGAGCACATGATATTTCCACTTTCTAAACCATGTCAGTATCCAAATGTGCATAGGTTTTTACCTTCACTTATCAAGAATCTACAGTACAATGTGCTTCCACTTGCTCAACCCTGCAAGCCTCTAGAATGCATAGTATCTACACCCATTTTAATCTTCGCTTCTCTCCAACCATGCTCCTCAACATGCTCATAGTCTTGCACCAACATTCTTGTTGTCATTCTTCATCCCAGGAGTTGGCTCACAATTTTTGTATGCCTAGATTAGCATATATACATTCAAAACACAATATTCTATGTTTTTATTACCTTCCAATTGAAATCACACCTCCCCTATATCTCTTCCTCTATGTCTCTTTTCGATTGCCATTTTTTTCCTTTCCTGTATCCTCATATGTGTATTGTGTGTTAACCACTCAACACTTCCTAGGAGGAAAGAGGTGGTATGGGGCTTATCCTATGTTCAAAATCTCATACTCCACCTCCTTACCTACTATGCAGGCCATTAAACCTAGTTAGAAAAAAATGGTGGCACATTAAATGTGTTGGGAAAAATACTCAGAGGGGGGGGGGGGGCGGTGAATCAAGATTTAAAGACAGAACTCGCGTATATCCAGTGAATTAATTATGCATTTAATTCATGACTTAGATCATTGCATTACTCATTTATCAGATGTTTAGAAAATAGAAAAGAGGTGCAGAAAGAACAGAGTAATCATCACACACAATCAATCACACATGAACACCAGGATTTTAGGTGGAAACCCAATTTGGGAGAAAACCACCGTGGTCGTCGTCTCGGTCTTCAATCTTTATTATTAAGAAAAATTCTTACAACATGTACTGGCACAGACTCATACCAGCACACAGGCACCCACCTGCAGAAGGCTACAACCTTCTCTCGTTTACCATCCTTTCGTGGAAGGGAGCAACAACCCCCTGCTCTCGTTTACCAGCCTCTCCTGGAAGGGAGCTACTACCCCCTGTTATTAACACCAGCCTCTCCTGGCAGAAAGCTTCTACTTTCAAACTGAAGGCTTCAACCCTCAGATCCACTACAGACCACGTTTCATCAATTTTCAGACTGGATCAAAACAGTTTCAACACAATCCTTCACTTATCAGCAAACGTCCTTTTCCTAGAGCATCAAACAGAATAGTGAAACCACTGTAACTAGAATATCAGAGATAACCCAGACTTCAGAATAGATATGCAGAATCTCAATCAGCTTTGAGCAACCATCAGTTCAAATTGCATACGCACTTTTCTTCAAACATACTCGCATATGTACGCGCGTTTAATAAAGGCAACCCGCGTATACATCTGTGCACTTTTCAGAAAAACCCTAACAGTCCATACGCTCCTTTGTTTAAACAGATCCGCTTATATACGCGCTTTTCATGAAACGAACATGCGTATAGATCTATAAAAGATAAACTTTGCAGAATAGATCAGATCTATGGACTTACCCAGATTTCTTCAATATCTTCAATAGATTTGCACCAGGTCTTCACTACTTCTTTTCAGATCATCCTAGAGATTCATCATTTCCAGATCTAGATATTTTGAACCTTCATCATATTCATGGGTGCATCATAGATTCATATCTATCGATTAAGAACAGAGTTCAACCATACAAATAAACTTCAGAGTGAAGTATTCATTTAAAGCCCAGACACATGCACACTCTTTGCACAATGATTTTCTTCTCCTTATATAGGTTTACCCTTTATCAATACCATGAGCCAAAACCACACCTCTTCCGATGGTATTCCTGGACGGGGTCAAATAGACAACCCAGCGCTCAATACAATGGGTCAATACCATGGTAGTAACCCCTGGTTTTACATTTTTAGAGCTCAATTGAGCATACACGACTTGGCACGTACTTTCCCGCGTGCATACGCTACTTCTCCTAGACAAACCCGTGTATGCCTTGAGACACACACTTTTCATCATTGGTCTAGCACATACTGGAATTCCTTTCATCATTACATCTGAGCTGCTCTGTAGACACATCAGATTTACATCATTAATTAGTATATCAAGTCAGTTTCCATTAAGTACAACTTTCATCAAGTAGGTTGCCATCATCTTTATCAAGTGGGTTGCCATCAAGGACAACAGTCTGCATCATATTGCCAACAATCTCCCCCTTTGGACTTGATGGCAACCACGATGGTGTTTGATCACAACAGGTAGATACATTAAGCATAATGATAGTCTCCCCCTATTCAAACATCATGTCACTCTCCCCCTTTGACATCAAGGGCAAAGGGCGGATCAACACCAACACAAGGTTTTTCTTTTCATGTCGAAAGAAGAGCGCTGGAGATCTCATGAGCACTGAAGTGACCATGCTCCTCCTGAGTTCATGCCGGTTCTTCAAACATGTTTTTCAATGAATTACATGACTCTATGACCTTCCTATCACCAAGGAATCATACTTACATCAAAGATCCAACCAAATGGATTTACAGATGAGACTCAAGTACCCAACCAAGTGGGTTTACACATTGAACAAGTCCTTACATGACTAAATATTACAATTTACATCATAGGTCTGAACATGACCTTTTCATCAAATTACAAATATGACCCTTCATACCCAAGACAAAATGATCTCAAGAGAGAGATCATAATTTAGAATCATCATAATGCCAACAATGCATTATTCTCAGCAAGGCTAATGCTCCCCCTGAATATGTGCATCCTGAACACTTTCAATAGCAAATCATCAAGGCATCTTCACCCAAAATCAGAGAATGAAACAGAAATATAAGAGCCGAAATACCACTAGAGACTCCAAATAGCATCAGAGATACCAAACAACACCATAGCTTGTGCTGAAGAAATGTTGACCCAGAAAAATTGTCAGCAACCACACATACGCGGTTTTCTTTGTATGAACCCACGTATATACGCGAATGTATTTCAGGAAACCCGTGTATCCAAATTAATCTTCAGAATTTTAATCAGATCTGATCCTCTCCATGGTAGAGACTACTCCCAGCTTCTGTCTGAGATATTCGAACGCTTCCCTGGGCAGAGGTTTGGTAAATATATCAGCAACTTGTTCTTTGGAGGGAACATACTCCAACTTCACCTTTTTTTCAAGCACTTGTTCACGTAAGAAGTGATACTTGATGGGAATGTGCTTGGTCTTGGAATTCATAACAATATTCTTTGAGATACTGATGGCACTTGTATTATCACACATAATGGAGATAGGAGGTGAACATTTGATTTGAAAGTCTTGTAAGGTTTGCATCATCTAAAGAAGTTGAGTGCAACATGGTCACGGCTGACCATACTCTTGACCTACGCTTAGATAAGGCAATAGAGCTTTTCTTCTTGCTAAACCAAGATACTAGCCAAGGCCCCATATAGAATGCACCACCACTAGTGCTTTTAAGATCATCAACATTTCTAGCCCAATCTGCATCAGTGTAAGCATGAAGTGTGAGATTAGCATTCTTTGGATACCATAGTCCAAAGTCTTGTGTTCCTTGTAGATATTTGGATATTATTTTGACAGCCTGAAGGTGAGACTCTTTTGGATTAGCTTGAAATCGTCCAACAATCCCAACTGCATGCATAATGTCTGGTCCAGTCCCAGTGAGATAAAGTAGACTTCCTATCATAGATCTGTATTCTGGTTGATTCACCGTGGGAGAATCATCATGAGAACTGAGATTACATCCGGTTATCATTGGTGTACTTACAGGTTTGCACTCTTCCATGCCATGCTTCTTCAGAATTTGCTTAATATATTTTTCTTGTGATAAGAATATACCATCTGTTGCTAGTTGCACTTGCAAGCCAAGAAAGAATGTTAGTTCCCCAAAGTGAACATTTCAGTTCTTATTTGCATAGCCAATGCAATTTATTCATAGATTCTTTGTTCTTCAAAATAGTGATATCATCGACATATGCTCCACAATCAAAAGTTTATCATTTTGAATTTTTGTGTATAAGTTGCTATCAGCAGACCCCTTTGAAAATCCTTGTTGATGAAGATATTTGTCAAGACGATAATACCATGCCCTTGGAGCTTGTTTGAGACCATATAGAGCCTTTTTAAGTCTACAAACAAGATTTTCATCATTTCCAAAAATGAATCCTTCTGTTTGTTCTATATAAACTTCTTCTTCTAGATCACCATTGAGAAATGCAGATTTAACATCCATTTGATAAACTTTGATTTGTTGAAAACTTGAAAAATCAAGAAACATTCTTATGGCTTCAAGTCTAGCTACAGGAGCAAAAGTTTATTGAGAATCTATCTGTCTTGTTGAGCGTGTACACACTTATAAAACAGATCTGCTTTGGCCTTTGACATCCCCATTTTGTTTAACTTGTTTTTGAATGTCATTTGATTCCAACTGTCATTTTGCATTATGAGGTCTGAAGCCTTGTTCCCAACGTGTCATTTTTTCCAATTTGATCAGCTCCTTTTCATTTCATGGCTTGAACCCAACATTCATCTGCTACCTGGCTTGATTGGCATTGTAGCCAGTTCAGGCAATGGATAGAAATGTGAGTTAGCTCAAAGGGATCCTATAGAATATTATTTCTTGTTTGTACACTGATGCCTTATCTCACAAAATGCGAGATTGGATAATCATTGCGAACATATACGGAAAGGAGCCTTTTCGGATAAATCATCTTGGATTCTTGTCTTCGGATCCCTTTATGCCTGTCATTCCTGATGATATGAAAGACCAATGATCAGGGTAGGATGATCACCATCATCTTCTTCTGTTGCTTGTTTTTCTTCTTTAGGAGCTGCAGGAGACTCATCAATAACAACATCAATACATTCAACAATCTTTCGAAGCCTTTTATTGTAACATTTTTATGCTTTGCTTGAAGATGAGTAACCAAGAAATATCCCTTCATCTGATCTAGGTTCAAACTTGCCAAGCTTTTCATCATTATTTTTGATAAAGCATTTACTTCCAAAAACTCTAAAATGCTTCACAGAGGGAGAATTACCATACCGGAGTTCATATGGAGTTTTGTCACTATTTACCCGAACATGAGCCTTGTTGAGAACATTTATGTGGGCTTTCTCCCCCGAAAGTATTTTAAGAATTTCCAAAAATCATCAAGCATAGCTCTAGCCATTTGTTGAATTGTTCTATTCATTCTTTCTACTACGCCATTTTGTTGTGGAGTGCCTGCTACAGAGAACTGTCTTTTTATGCCATGTTGTTCACAAAATTCAAAGAATTCATTTGATGTATATTTTCCTCCTCGATCAGATCTAAGACACTTGATTTTTAGATCTAATTCATTTTCTACCAATGCTTTGAAGATCTGAAATTTTTCAAATGCTTCATCTTTGTGTTTAATCAACCCGATCCAACACATTCTAGAGTAATCATCAATAAATAAGATATAGTATTCTTCCCCACGTGGTGACTTTTTCCTCATAGGTCCACATATGTCGGTATGAATGAGTTCAAGAGGCTTACTTGATGATCCTTCTTTGGCATTAAATTGTACTCTGGTCTGCTTACCGAATTGGCAAGATTTGCATATGATACTCTCTAGTAGAGTAATATTGGGAAGACCACGAACAGCTTTAAGTCTGCTTGATTTGTTGATTTGAGAGAAGCTCAGATGCCCCAGCCTTCTATGCCATAGCCAATTTTCTGAAGATTTGCTCAAGTAACATTGATCTTTGCAGTTCTTCAATACATACAGGTTGCTTGGAGTTCTTTTGCCTTTTATAATAGTTTTACCTGTATCAAGATCACGAACCACACATTCTTTTGAACTAAAGACAACTTCAGTTCCCTAATCACACATTTGACTTACACTTAACAGGTTATGCCTTAATCCATCCACATACATGACAGCATTAGCCTTCACCTTTTCTTTTAAAAACACGGACCCTTTTCCTTTAATTACAGCAGGGGTATCATTTCCAAATGTAACTTTCTTTTCCTTTTCTAGAGCATTATATGCAAGAAGTTTGCTTTTGTCACCTGTCATGTGTCTTGATCATCCACTATCAATGTACCATTGATTTTCTTAACCTTCTGCAAATAACGCTATCCCACAATTTTCTACCTGTAATTCCTTCTTTTTCCATACTTTGGAACTTGAAGGAAAATCCTGTTTTGGCTGGACTTTGCTCCTGCATTCAGATTCTAAATGGCCAAAGTTATTGAAATAAGTACATTCAACTTCATTTTGAAGAGGAGAAAAGTTGTTATAGGTGTTCTTCTTTGGTTCAATATCCATCCTTTTCTTTCTTGCTTCTCTTGTCATGATGGTTTTATAGGCAACACATTGAACGACTTTATGACCAAAATTGTGACATGAGAAACATTGTCCATTGAAGTAGAAATTTTTGCGATCATGAAATATTCTCTTTGAATTTACCTATTGGTTGTAGCTTCTTTGAAAGACATTCCTGTTAGTGTTCCTTGAATTGTGATGATCATGCTTTACCTGTAAAGATTCTTTATTCCCTTGCTGAGTGGCTGAATGTAGTAAACCAGCTGTAGCTACTTTTAGATAATTTGGTGCTGAAGCCTGAGAGGATTCTCTGGTATATCCAAGACCTGTCTTTATAAGAGGAGAATGTTGTACCTTGATAATCTCTTCTAAGGTTTCAGATCCTTTAGCAAATCTAAGATTCAGAGTCTTTTATTTCTCAAGTTCTTTTCTTAGACTTACTACTTCACATTCTAAATTCTCATTTTGTTTCTTCGCTTCTTCATTCTGCTTTTCCAGAGTCTCTATGGTAATTTTCCTTTCTTCTAAGAGAATCTTACATTCTTCTAAGCGAATTTTGAGTTGATTGTTTTCTTCAAGAAAATCATTGTCCTCTAGAGCATCCACAAAAGTATCCTTTTCATTTTTAGATTCAAATGCCAAGCGAAGTCTAAAATCTTGTTCACATTCTTCCTCACTATCAGAGAACCCATCACTGTCTTCATGAGTGTAGTAACTTTTCCTAGTGCTAGACCGGTGCTTATTCCTTCTTGCTACTTCCTTCCCTTTTGCATATGTTTCTTTATAAGGACACTTAGTAGCATAATGACCAACTCTTCCACAATCAAAACATTTGAAAGGAAGCTTACCTCTAAACCGTCCTGTGCCAAGTTGAAGTTTCTTTACAAAATTTACCTCATCTTCTTCTGAGATATATCCTGATCCTTCTGCTTCTTGTACTTCCTTCCCTTTTTTAGAAGCTCTAAAGACGGCTTCTTTGACTTCAGATGGTCCTCCTCTTCTCATTTCATAAGCAGTTAGTATGCCATGGAGTTGTACGACAGTAAGATTTTGAAGATCCTGTTTTTCTTCAAGAGAAGAAACTTTTGACTCAAATTTTTCCGTTAGTGATCTTAAGATTTTCTCAACCAAAGTAGATTCTGCTATTGTTTCTCCCATGTTTCTCATACGATTTACAATATCATCAAGACGTAAGAAGAAACTAGCAACACTCTCATCATTATGCATCTTCAAATTTTCATATTCAATTCTGAGAGTTTGGATTTTTGCACTTTTACCTTTGCATCTCCTTCATAACTTAGAATGATTTTGTCCCATATTTCCTTTGCTGTATTCAGCTGCATAACCTTAACAAATTCTGATTCAGTTAGACTTCCCAATAGTGCATTGATCGCCTTTGCATTTGTTTCATAATTATTCTTTTCTGTCGGATCCGTTGGTACTGCGGCTGGATATTGATATCCTTGTTCAACAATGGCCCATACATCTGCTCCCATAGACTGAAGATAGGATCTCATCCTTATTTTCCAAAAGAATAAATTTCTTCCATTAAAGAGTGGAGGCTTGATAGATGATGTTCCATCTTGATTGCTCATCTTGCTTGATCTTCCTTCTAGCAGCTAAGATTTTTCAGAAGTACCTGCTCTGATACCAATTGTTGGAAAAATACTGAGAGGGGGGGGGGGTGAATCAGTATTTACTGCAGACAATAAAACTTTGATTTTTCCTTCTTAAAAACCCATACGCGACATTCCTGAATTCAACTCGCGTATATACACGGATATCCTTTACAGAACTCACGTATATCCAGTGAATTAATTATGCATTTAATTCATGACTTAGATCATTGCATTACTCATTTATCAGATGTTCAAAAAATAGTAAACAGGTGCAGAAAGAACAGAGTAATCATCACACACAATCAATCACACATGAACACCAGGATTTTAGGTGGAAACCCAATTTGGTAGAAAACCACCGCTGCCGTCGTCTTAGTCTTCAATCTTTATTATTAAGAAAAATTCTTACAACATGTACTAGCACAGACTCATACCAGCATGCAGGCACCCACCTGCAGAAGGCTACAACCTTCTCTCATTTACCAGCCTTTCCTGGAAGGGAGCAACAACCCCCTGCTCTCGTTTACCAGCCTCTCCTGGAAGGGAGCTACTACCCCCTGATATTAACACCAGCCTCTCCTGGCAGAAAGCTTCTACTTTCAGACTGAAGGCTTCAACCCTCAGATCCACTACAGACCACGTTTCATCAATTTTCAAACTGGATCAAAACAGTTTCAACACAATCCTTCACTTATCAGCAAACGTCCTTTTCCCAAAGCATCAAACAGAACAGTGAAACCACTGTAACCAGAATATCAGAGATAACCCAGACTTCAGAATAGATATGCATAATCTCAATCAGCTTTGAGCAACCATCAGTTCAAATTGCATACGCGCTTTTCTTCAAACATACTCGCGTATATACGCGCGTTTAATAAAGGCAACCCACATATACATCTGTGCACTTTTCAGAAAAACCCTAACAGTCCATACGCTCCTTTGTTTAAACAGATCCACGTATATACGCGCTTTTCATGAAACGAACATGCGTATAGATCTATAAAAGATAAACTATGCAGAACAGATCAAATCTATGGACTTACCCATATTTCTTCAATATCTTCAATAGATTTGCACCAGGTCTTCAATAATTCTTTTCAAATCATCCTAGAGATTCATCATTTCCAGATCTAAGATTTTGAACCTTCATCATATTCATGGGTGCATCATAGATTCAGAACTATCGATTAAATGAGGTTCTAATACATACGAATAACTAGAATTGATATTCATTTAGGCTTGAACCTTTTTGATCTTGTACCTGATGATTTTCCTCTTCTTGTGGGTTTGCCCTTTATAGAAGTACCATGTGGGCCCAAAACCATACCCTCTTGGGATGCCACGACAGGCGTACGGGCAGAGTCAAATAGACAACCCAGCACTCAATACAATGGGTCAATACCATGGTAGTAACCCCTGGTTTTACAATTTTAGAGCACAATTGAGCATACGCGACTTGGCATGTACTTTCCTGCATGCATACGCTACTTCTCCTAGAGAAACCCGCGTATGCCTTGAGACACACACTTTTCATCATTGGTCTAGCACATACTGGAATTCCTTTCATCATTACATCTGAGCTACTTTGTAGACACATCAGATTTACATCATTAATTAGTATATCAAGTCAGTTTCCATTAAGTACAACTTTCATCAAGTAGGTTTCCATCATCTTTATCAAGTGGGTTGCCATCAAGGAAAACAGTCTGCATCATATTGCCAACATCAAGTTAGACTGTTCAATCCTGACTTGAGTGCTTTTCAATTTCTGTTGTAGAATTTAGAGAATAAATTCTGTTGGACAGTTTAATCCCAACAGACAGTAGATTAGGTAGAGAATCATATGGGCTCAATTGTTTAATCTGGGTCCATGGAGAAATAAGGAGTAGAAATAGATTAGGTTTCCTACTTTCAAAAGAATAAAATGTTTTGAAAAGAGTTTTCCAATCCAAGTGCACTCTAATGAAGAAAAAATGTTAGATCGGTAGGATTGGGTAGGTAGAAAGTTTGTATTGATGAAGGTGCATTGTTTTCATGGCTACTAATATGTTTTTAGAGAAGACCATCCCAGCAAAGGAAGAGCAGCCCAATGGATCAGGCACAGGTCAGCCTCCCAGAGAACATAATGGATGTGGCACAGGTCAGCCTCCCAGAGAATGCAAGTCTGAAGTTCTTGATGCCTTCAAGAAGGCATCATCCTCAAGTGGAGCCACTGTTAGCCACCTATAAAATTTGTTATAGCAAAAGGTGGCTAAGAATTTTTGAGCCTTCAAGGAACAAATTTCATTGCTAAAAATTGTTGGCTCTTGAAGACTCTTGAAGGCCTCATGCCTATCACATCCAGCTTCACTTTCGTGCATTTGTTTCACATAGAAATCTTGCTGATTTCATTGATAGATGCTAGCTGTGAACTATGTTTTAGAACACCTCTTCTGGCTTCTTTCTTATTCTGTGCTACATAACAAATGTGTCTCATTTTCTGTGAAAAGCACATCTTTCACACTTCATGAGAAACCCTTTGGTTGGTTTAAAAGAATACTTCTTTGCCTTATCGATGTGAGTACTAAAGGTATGCTTTTGTTGATTGACTGTCTTTAATAGAATTTGTGAACCTTTTGTATCATGAATTTGGAAAGTAATAAGGAACTATAACAAAACATG
>JAXQQM020083154.1:0-20951 GCA_034641835.2 Pinus albicaulis | reverse complement strand
CCTAGGCTGTGAAATGTCCATGTCGAGCCATTGGATCAAATGTTAGACGATTGAAATGTTTTAGGCCATTAGATCCACAGAGTAAATTGTTTTATATATGTTTTTTATAATGTTCGTTTTTTTTTTCTTTTTCTTTTTAATAAGTATTAAGTATGATAGAAATGTTGTTATGTCATGTTTAACATTTTGACTATGTCAAATTACACAAAAATAAAAGTAAAAGTAAATTAAATAAAAAGAATGACATAATGTAATTAACACTTTAACTAGGTCAAAATTCAATAAAAAATAAAAATAATAAAATAAAATAATAATAAACTATAAAAACAGCCCATGGTATTGACCTATGGTATTCATGTGGAATGTAGTTTATTTAAAGGGGGAAATTAAGATAACTATTTAGGTTTTGGTGACTTTTAAATTAAAACTATGTTATTAAAAATTTGTTAGATTTAAATAAAATTTATATCATAAAATTAAACTCCACACAAGCCGATTAATTTAAATTAAATGGATAAAAGACACTATTAAACAGGAAAATAACTATTTCAAATAAAAACAATAAAATAAAATAATAATAAACTATAAAAACAACCCATGGTATTTATGTGGAATGTAGTTTATTTAAAGGGGGAAATTAAGATAAGTATTAGGTTTTGGTGACTTTTAAGTTAAAACCATGTTATTAAAAATTTGTTAGATTTAAATAAAATTTATATCATAAAATTAAACTCCACACAAGCCAATTAATTTAAACTAAATGGATAAAAAAACACTATTAAAAAGGAAAATAACTATTCATGTATTTAAATATTACATTTTTGTGTTAGGATGCTCTCCAACAAAATATGATAGAAATGTTGTTATGTCATGTTTAACATTTTGACTATGTCAACTTACACAAAAATAAAAATAAAAGTAAATTAAATAAAAAGAATGACATAATGTAATGAACACTTTAACTAGGTCAAAATACAATAAAAAAATCAAAATAATAAAATAAAATAATATTAAACTATAAAAACAGCCCAAAACAGCCCATGGTATTGACTCATGATATTCATGTGGAATGTAGTTTATTTAAAGGGAAAATTAAGATAACTATTTAGGTTTTGGTGCCTTTAAGTTAAAACGATGTTATTAAAACTGTATTAGATTTAAATAAAATTTATATCATAAAATTAAACTCCACACAAGCCAATTATTCTAAATTAAATGCATAAAAAATACTATTAAAAGGAAAATAACTATTTATGTATTTAAATATTACATTTTTGCGATGCTTTCCAATAAAGTATGATAGAAATGTTGTTATGTCATGTTTAACATTTTGACTATGTCAAATTACACAAAATAAAAATAAAAGTAAATTAAATAAAAAGAATGACATAATGTAATTAACACTTTAACTATGTTAAAATACAATAAAAAAATAAATAAAATAATAATAAACTATAAAAGCAACCCATGGTATTCATGTGGAATGTAGTTTATTTAAAGGGGGAATTAAGATAACTATTTAGGTTTTGGTGACTTTTAAGTTAAAACGATGTTATTAAAAATTTGTTAGATTTAAATAAAATTTATATCATAAAATTAAACTCCACAAAAACCAATTAATTTAAATTGCATGGATAAAAAACACTATAAAAAAAGAAAAAGAAAATTAAGGTGGCCTAGATAAATCTTAACTCTGAGGGATCAAATGTCTTGGTATGCAAACCTCTTTTAGAGTGAAAAGAGAATTGATCTCTTTCATAAATAATATAGATCTAAACTAATTATTTAATAAAATTATTTTTAAATGTTTATAACCATTATTCCCTTAAATTTTTACTTAATAAAATGTATCTTAGCAATAATGATGAATGTTCATAATTCTTATTTCTTAAATAACATTAAATTTACCTTTAATTAATTAATTGTAATAGTTTGTAACTACATACATACTCTTTGGGATTTTTTATGTTAATGAATATCAAATTTCTTCCGTTCAAAAAATAATCTTAAATGTTTTTTACTTTATAATCATAAACAATTTTCATATTATATGATGTCAAACTTACCAAACTTTTTAGAAATTTTAAACAAAGTTTTTCACTACATAATTTTAGATTTTATAATTTTATTTATTTATTTTTCAATTCCAAACAAAACTTACAAAAGAAAAAACCCATTCAGTGCTTATTGTAGATTATAGTTTTACAAAATTGACACTGTGTGATTAACAATAGAGTAAGTTGAGACAACCCCAAGGGGTTTTTTGTACAAGTTTTATCATAACCTTTATTCTACTTTATAACCTGATCCACAATCAAAGAAAATAGCTACGGATTTCACAAGTTATTAGTTTATAACTTGATCCAAAATCAAATAAAATGACTAGCGATGTCACAAGTTATCATTCGCATAGTGATGTATTGACGTTCTCAGTTGAAATGGTGGCCAGGGACACTAAAAATTTCAAAATAGATATATGTTATGGCATCCATACTATCTACAAACCATCCAAATTTTCCATCTTATACATCAATTTCTAACAATAACCGCTCAATTTAATCTCCAATATTTTAAACCCCAACCCATGCTGGGGAGATCACAGTATAAAATCAAATATTCCTGTGGTTTTTTTAAAGGGTTCATAAACAAAACAGATAATGAGAAAGTCAATCTTGTGGTATAATAATTGATTTTTGAATCATCGTGACAAAAAAAACATCACATTAGCTCACAGAATATATCTAATGCTATAAGGATATGAGATGATAACAAAGTTTTGAATCATGATAACTAGGTGACAACCAAAACTAAGTTGTAGCCACAAACCAAAAATCAGAACAACTCATAGAATATATCCGAGTTTGCAATGAATCACATACATAGTGATGGACCTCATGAGAATTTTAGTGCACATAAAACACCACCCTAAAAATTATATACTCTTGATCAATTTAGAATAACCTAAGATTTCTAGATTGGATGTCGAGGTGGGTGGGTGGTACAGTAATTGAGGATGCTTCTTAAATGGTAAGGGAATTTAGATACTCTATCCTTCCACCAAATCTATAAAAAGTGAGACTTGTAGATTATAGTTTTAATAAAATGACACTATGTGATTAAGAATAAGTTACAAACATAAGTAATAAGAGGAATGTACATGACGGCCATGGTAATTAATGTTATTCTTTGTATTATTTTTATTTAAAATAGTTTTGTTTAAACTAGTAATTTGTATTTGTATTTTTTTAAATGAATATTCGCTCCACATTCATTCGCTCCACATTGAGTAAAATGTATTAATTTGATATTCTATTTTTTAAGATATTTTTTTCAAAAATTCAAAGTATGGTGAGTTTTGTTATATTAAGCTTTACTCTAGATGTGGAGTGAATGAATCTATCTCAAGTCCCAAACAAGATTCTTCTTTCTCTTCTTATTCTAGCTTGCACCTTAACACTCCTCCGGTCCTCCTCCTTGCACAAATTTAAACTATGAGGCACAAGGTGGTTGTTGCTTATAGGAACATTTAGATATGATAAGAAAAATGTGATACTCTATTGTAATTTTCTCTACAAATGTGATGGAAAGTGTGCCCTAAATGTTGACAATTTCATGGTTAATGTAGTATAAGCTACATGAAAATTTACATTGTTGTACACAATATCAAGAAATATATGGCCAATATCCAACACCATAGAGCAAGACATGTTCATCAATTCAACAGTTGCTTCCAAATATCTCTCAGTGCTAGAGTTGTTTTATCAATAAATTTGTTTGTTCTACTCTTGATGAAAGCCATCGTTGTTGCATATAGGAGCATTTAGCTCTCATAAGAAAAGTGTGATAATGTGTTATAATTTTCTCTACAAATTTGTTTGAGTTTTTTTCTCAATAAACTTGTTTTTACTGCTCATAAGTGATGAAATTCATAGTTGTTTCATATAGGAGCATTTAGCTCTCATAAGAAAAGTGTGATATTGTGTTATAATTTTCTCTACAAATGTGTTGGATTTTTTTTCACAATAAACTTGTTTTTACTAGTCTTAAGTGATGGAATCCATCGGTGAGTCATATAGGAGCATTTAGCTTTGATAAGAAAAGTGTGATACTGTGTTATAATTTTCTCTACAAATGTGATGGAAAGCCTCCCATGAATTTTGGCAATTTCATTGTTAATGTAATATAAGCTAAATACAAATTCATTTCTTCTACACAAGATCAAGAAAGCTATGTTGAGTAGCCAACACCAGAGAAGAAGCCATGTTCGCCAATTCCATAAATGCTACCGAATCTCTCTCGGCGTTGGAGTTATTTTCTCAATAGCCTTAGTTTTACTTATCTTGAACTGATGAAAGCCACCTCTCCATACCTTTTTTACTATATTCACAAAGAACAAAAGAAACCAAATCCATATCAGTGATACTGAAAAAACAAGAACATGGTAGACACCAGGGAGATCATTGGTAAAGAACATTGTGATATTTTGAATATTTTCAAAGATCATAAAGAAACTAATACATAGGTGACCCAATAGGAAGTGATCAATATTAAATATGGAGGAACTGCACCAAAAATACCTTTGATTTTGAAGGTAGAAAATCACAATCTATTTCTTTATTCATGAGGCATTCATGTTGGCATGATCAGACAAGGTCTTTAACTTAACTTCAACTTAATTGCTTATTTTTAAATTAAATTAAAACACACACACACACACATATTCTCTTCAGCTATATCTTATGATTTTAATATGTTTTCAATCAATAAGAGGCTTCAGAGTTTAAGAACTATATCTTATATTTGAGCACATGATTCTATTAAAATTTATGAAACAAATTCAATTTTTACAACTTGTATTTTTAAATATGTGATTTTGGAAGTGATGATGGCTTCTTTAGACACTTGATTATTATTGCGAAAGAAAATTGAGTATACAATTAAGGACTCTGAATAGTTCGTGTAGCAGTTGCATTACTTATAACAGAATTTAATATCCTTTCTTGCTGATGCATACCACCTAATCCATGAAAAACTGTAACCATGTCTGCAATGATATATGCTAATAATTTCAGTTTTATGTTGATGCCAACAAGCATGAAGATGCTTCTAATTTTCAATGAAGTAGTCTTCAAAAGTTTCTAGCTCTATTTTAATTACATAAATGCATTGAAAACCATGTGATAGTATTTACTTCAGTTGTTTTAATTGGACGTGTTGCAAGCTGACATATTGTGCCAAGAAGTTTGTTATATCTAATCAGTTTAGTATTTTTTCAATCAAGAAGAGGCTTCGCAGTTTAAGAACTGAATCTTTGTGGTTGATAACTCTTATCATCAATATCTTTGAAACCTGCTTCCATGGATGCAAAGTTTTCATTTCATTCTTTCACAATGACTCATTCTCTGCAACATCTTATTTCTTTTAGGCTACTCTTCCCTATTCTATTGCCTTAAGGCGTTTCTTTTGCAACATGTGGTGCGGTGCACCACATATAGATTTGATCCTTCTTACCCCTTTTATATATTTTTTAGTTAAATTATTATTTAAATAAGCAATATTTTTAATTTTCATAAACTTTAAATATATGATATTGGTAATAAAATTATTTTTATTATAATTTATGAATAAAATTTGAAAAACCTTTAATATTAATTAATGAAACTAAATTAATTGATTGATTTTGTCCTATAAACTTCTTGTACTATTTATAAAGGCAATGATGCCATCCATACTATTTATTTGTGAAGATCAGTTAACTTCTTCACTTTGTATCTTTAGGACAAACCACATTAGTTGGTTAGAAACATTGACCAAATCTTAATGATGTGATAAATGCGAAAGACATTTTGTTGAATTTTTAGTTGAGCTGAGAGGGGGGGGGGGGTGAATGGGTTTAATAATGCATGAGCATTTTTCAACTTTTCATCAACTTATTTACAGTTTACTTTTATAATCAACCTTAGTATATGAATAGTCTTAATATGTTGTAGCAAGTATTAAATTAATGTGATATTAAACTTATTATGAGAGCAGCAAACATTAAGCAGATTTGATAAATCATCTCAACACACAGGGAACACAGATAGAGACAACAGATATAAGTGGAAACCCATAAAGGGAGAAAACCACATCTTATTATTGTTGTGATGCAAAGGCAAGCTCCAACTCCCTCTCACCACTGTTTTTCTGCAGGCACCAACCTACAGGAGGCTCCAACCTCAATTATGCAAGCTACAACTTGCAAGGAAGCTCCAACTCCCTTCAATTTTCTGCAGGCACCAACCTACAGGAGGCTCCAACCTCAGTCAGCTACAACTAACAGCTATCAAGCTTCAACTTGATAGGGAAGCTCCAACTTCCTCAATTTATCACAAGAAATGTTTGCTGATTTACCTCAGATATCAGCTCTGTTCAGTAGCATCTCTTTCTGCTCCTCTCTTCCTTATCTTCTCTGCCTCAATCTTCTATGCTTTTCATTCTCTATCCTTACTCTCTCTCTCTCTCTTATGCATATCAAGTTGATATTATATATAGAGTTCATTACATGACTGTTTGTATTCCACAAGGAATTTGGAGTGAACAGCCATGACTCTTTGACTTCTGTCTTCTCATTCCTTTGTCCAACTCATTTAAAATTATAATAATCTGTACAAATTTCCATGTTACAGTGGGATTTTTCTTTTCCTTAGGATACTTGCCTTTGCATCACAAACAATATAAAACAAATAAAACATTTACATTTTCAGTTACAGTATATAAACTTCACTCAGCCTTTGGCTAGCTGGTTTTGTCTGTTCCTACTGCTGTTAAGAAATTGTTCTGCATACTCTTTGTTCACTGTCATCTGCATATTCCACCTGTTCACTACACTTTTGAATCCCTTTGTTGTACATCTCTTCAACTCTGCAATCTTTGTTTACCTCTGTCAGGCCTCATACTTCCTCTTTCTGTGTGCATATAAAATGGATACAGCAATTTTGTACTCAATCCAACTGTTGATCTGGGAAATTTCAATACTCTATTTTCTGGGCTGGCAATTTAAATAATTAAAACTTACTTGCACATAAAATCACCTGCACTCAATTTAGTACTTAACCCAATTTCCAATCTGAGAAATTTTGAATTTATGTTGAAGTTTACCTCCTTGAAGAATCTATGGCTTAAACCATAGTCGAATCAACTCGAACCAATCAATTTAGCATTGGTTAAATGACCAGGTTTCCACACATCACATATATGGTGAATTTTTTGCTTAACTCTCCCTTTATTAACAACACTTCTTTTAGTCCGCACTCTAGTTACAATTTCTGAGCTTGACCATGGCAAATATCATCAACTTAGCTCGTTCTAAACTTCATATCTCAATCTTCGACTTGGGATTTTATATTCAACTGTGTATGGTTTAAAATAAACCTCAATGCTCCAGGCATAAGCGGAGGCAACCTTTGAATAGACCCACTAAATTACATTTTGTTAAATCCGCAAACCTTAATAATGATCAACACACACATACACATGGGCCCCAACGCTAACGGTCGTATCCATCCGATGGTTGTTATCGCGTCGCGCCGCCTCATTTGATCGGACGGATATCGCTCAGTGAAGATGCACGAACAATAACACGTGATGGCGCGCAGTGAGAGCGGTTTTTCAAATTCGCTTGGGGACACGTGTCGCCCATCCTGTGGAATCGCTCCCAATCTCTTGAATACCACCCACCGTGTAAAGGTGGTGCGATGAAAACCATAAACCACCTTTACTGTTCACTCTTCGTGGTTACGCCCTTTTGACTCGGGGTTCTGCCTAACTTTGCGTTCCGTCGTCCTTTATTATTTAAAAGGGTTCTCCTCCTCGCACCGTCTCAACGCTGATTTCTGCACATTATGACCTCGCTCCTCCGTTTCTTATGTGGAATTGCAACACCATGCCATTGTTTTCAATATATACACAACAGCGTATAACTACGAGCATTCAGGAGTATATACATTAACACAGGGACAGAGTACATTAACTGTAGAGTCAAACACTCTCGCGCATGCACAGGGACAGAGTATCACCAGAACTCAATCATACACAGGATTTCAATTCCGTCTTTCACATAGAGATTCCTATTATAGATTGTACAGAGTTTTATCACTCTGCTCATATCCTTACTTATGGGATTCGAACTTCAATTACACAGAAATCAATCATCATCCATCAAGGGCCCAAATATTAAATCCACAAGGCACAAATATACTGAAACATTTCTTATTTACTCAATGAATTAACTTACAACTACTGGCTGGCCAGATCTTCAATCTGATGGCCTTCTTCCCCTATGCAGCTCTCTGCAACGGTTCTCTTAAACGGGTCGGTGCGGGCTTTTGCCATATTGACAACATTTCCAACACATTTATCTATTTTTTTTTTTTGGTGTTTAGTGCCTAGGGGCACTCTAGTACAATATGGTAGATATGTTGTAATGTATGTCTGAATAAATATAATTAATAATTATAGTTATAGTTATAATTATCGATAAATATTTGTGGTCCCGATTACATAAAAATAAAATAAAACAAATTAATAATTATAATTAATAATTAAACTACCTAGATCCATCTTAACTCTACGATCTACCATGCGCCAAGAGGGATCATATTTGAAGATGCAAACATCGTTTA
This sequence comes from Pinus albicaulis, assembly GCA_034641835.2. Taxonomy (NCBI): domain Eukaryota; kingdom Viridiplantae; phylum Streptophyta; class Pinopsida; order Pinales; family Pinaceae; genus Pinus; species Pinus albicaulis. The sequence goes on along the minus strand of JAXQQM020083154.1, from coordinate 12,288 downwards.
GAAGTGAAAGAGATTTGATCCCTATCAACTCTTGGTAGATCTAGATTTAAGATAAATTTAAACTCGTAAATGTCACATTTAAAACCAATATAAAATATTATACAAAGTAATTCCCAACAATAAGATCATTATCTTTAAATTAATAAAAATATTATTATATATACAAGATCACCATATTAATAGAAAATTTAAACTTAATTGTAAGGCTCAAATTTTCTCTTTTGATGTTAACATGTGTGTTAAAAGTTATAATTCCGATCCCTCAAGTTTTTTTTATATAATTAGTTAGTCAAGTGAGTAACGGAAAGGAAATGTGTGCAAGACATTTCTACCCTAATGGTTATTCTCATCCTCAATTACAAGACATGAGGTGGGAAAAGGTTTTTACCCACTTGTAAGGCTTAGTCATGGAGACACTATGACTAGTCAAATAAGTCAAGGAATAGGTTTATCTAATTTATCCTTTTGAGATTTCTCTAGGTTTTTCATTTAGTTACGATATTTTCTCATTGGTGTAGCATAAGGATTTTTCTAGTCCTTCCTCTAGTTCTTCATGTTGCTCCTTTATTTTCACTTTCAAATCTAGAGTAATTTGTTTAAATCTAGTTTCATCTTGGATTTGAGGTAAAGAAAACTAGAGATTATTGATAGTTGAAGAAATTATGGTATTTACGGTGGCGTGAAGATCTTCAACATGTCATTTTCATGCATAATTATTTTAGAAGAAAATATGTACATCCATGCCCTTGAGTGTTGCGTTGGTCTAGTGGATATGTTCTCTAATAGTCTATAGTTGATGACTTGTACCATTAATTATAGATTCATCTTTGTGTACCAACATGACAACTTTGGCTTGTTTGTATTCTTCCTCAAGGAAAATTCCTTTGAATGGTGGAAAGATTGAAGAGGACTCAATTTTGGTTCCATCTAGGCCTATCCACTTATGTTTTTGAAGTTCCCCCCCCATCGTTTGAACACTAGGAATTTCTTGTAATTCTTTCCACTCATAAAATGATATCCAACAATCATTTTGTTGCATGTACACTTTCCATTTTAGTGAAACACTTTTTTTTTGTTGCAATAGTACTAACATTGAATTCACTTGCTTTTGGATGTGTAAAAATATCCCAATTTATCATTTTCTTCATCCATTCCTTATCTAATTTTTACTGCCCCACATCTGTTTTTAATGTGAGAAGAATCTGTTTATTTCTAACTTTGAGGTCTTTTACAATCATTTGGAATTTTATTTTGGAATATAGGTAAGTATATTTCGTCTGCTTGTTAAATATGCAAATCTTGTATACATATATACAAGGTGGTCTCCCATCGAGCTAAACATCTCTGTGATCTAGGATCTTGATTTCTGAAGAAAGCGAAAATGGATCATCGGTACATGGTGTGTGGAAGTGAAATATCTCGCACAGATGGGGACATGCTACCTCAGAACATAATGCGGGAAGTGGCTTCCCAACCTTGTAATTTTTGTGTTGTTGCGAAATGTTTAGAAAGTCCAGAATTTACAAAATCTTTAAAGAAGGAACGTTCGACAGTTAAAAAGTAAACTACAATACTTTGGCTAGTTCTACAAAGAGAATATGTGATATTTGAAATTTTGGTAATATAGGAGCTTCGAGCCAATTTTTAGAGAAGCAGGGTCTTCCCATTTAATAATATGATGTTCAATTTTTTATTTAAAGGATCGCATTGATCGCTTCTGTGAATACGAGTCTTACTTAAGTGCTGAAAGACCACGGTGAGAAGTTTTTAATATGCTCTAAAACACCCTCTTGTATATTGCGGTTGTTTTCTTTCCTTCTCATATCAAACTTTGTGGTTTTGATACAGGTTGTAGAATACCTTTTAGAAGTTCATCAAAATTATATGGAAATTTTGGTGGAAATCGAAACCAATAGTCCACCTAACATACAGAGCTACTATCCTGAGTGAGAGAAATTTGTATATTTATTATGAACGGTTCTTATAGTGGCTGAAACATAAGTGTTAAATCCTTTGTGTGTGGGGATTTATTTTGCTAACTCCTTATATAACCTAGATATGCAAATAATTTTCCCCATGTCTTTTGGCTTGTTAAATATCGCTTAAAGGTTTAATAATGGTATAATTTGTGTTTTCATAGCTTTGTTGGACTTTAAGCAAATATTTAACATTAATATAGTTGCTTTACGATAAACACGGACAAATCATTGTAAAATTCAGCAGAATATGAAAGGATATTCACACGTACGATAGATAGTTGGACCTAGGGAGATCTTGATTTCATAATGGTTTAATGTTTTGTAACTATAAACATTGAAGAACTCACTAAATCATTTTGTTCTTCAATTTCAATTTCACGGAAAGCTTCTCTAAGAGTGGGAGACTTTCTAGATGCATTCATTTTCGAAGAGAGTCTTATTCTATATTGCAAGAACGTAACATTATTGACTGTGACTAATTTGGTTAAGGGCTTCCTGCGATGAAGAATACGACTTTTGATAGAGACTAAATAATTCTTGTGGATAGATGAAATTTCTCTTACAAAAACTTGTACCACGAACCTCCAAAATGGTTAATGCCCCAAACATTTATTACCTTCCTCATGTAACGATCTTTGATAAAACTCTGAAACTCTAGAATCCTAAGTGAACCTCCAAGAACTCCAAGAGAAATAATTCATTCAAACAAGATACAACAACATGCAATGTTTGATCACAAAATATTCTACAAATACTCTTCTTTGTTGTGGCATAGTGGTTATACTTAGGATATAGACAAACCGATATGAAGGTAAAATACTTTGAGTTCACACGGACTCTTGTGGCGGTGCGTAAGTCTTGTCGAGACTTTAGACTCTCTAAAAAACCCAAAAGATATGAACTATTATTTGGACTTGAATCTGCTCAAAAGATGAAAACACGGTATTTCGCTTTGTTGCGGGGCAAAATCGGCGAAAACTAAGTGCGACTTCGAATGAAAAGGGAATAGAGCCTGCTATCGCACAACTATAGATGATTTAGAATCCTGAGAAGCATCACCACTTTGAGGGTGATAGGGTACATGAGAGTAAATGCTGAAAATAGAATATTACAAATCATGTTTTTTCATAAGTCTTCGGAAATTAGGTCATCACTTTAAAATTTGAAAGTCCTCAGTCCTGATTTATACAGAAAATAATACACAAAATGTTACCACAATTTAAGTCCCCACATATCAAAGCCCACAACTAACTTTTATGTTAAAACTTATTTGAAATAGCTGGCAGATACACCACATTTTTCGAAGCCAGAGAACGAAATTTTATTTTACAAAGTGAAATTTTGGATCGCAGACCACGAAAAAGTGGTATGTTAATCATAAAACATTGTTAACCAATATATTGGGGTCATATCCCAAAGATTTAGTATATATTCTCCTTGTAATTGAAATTGACCAGGGCAACATGCCTGCTTTCATCTGGAAAAATCCCTTGGTGGCTTGTGATATAGCTTTCTGGGATATGCTCATATGTACGATCTATGTGTCTTTGTGCTCTTGTAATATTATTTTGATATAGTTCTTATTGTTGAGAAGGATCCAAAAACTTATATTTATACGGTAGTTCCCACCATTGTTTTAGCCATTCTCGTTTATGTCCCTTACGGTTTGCATACTTAGACCCAAATTTTAACAAAAAATACTATTCTTTTGTTCATCGTTGGGACGGAAGAGACATCCCACACAACTTGGTATGTTTTAAAATAATAAACATATCCGAAAGATAATATGTGGATTTAACACAGGGCCAGTATAGCCATTTAGGGTCTCTTTCACCATTTAGAGTAAAATATTTTATGGTAATATTTTCTCTAAAAATTTTTGTGTCTCATACTTTAGTAATGTCGATAAGTGGTTGGTGAGGGCATGTTTTCTAAATTTGCACGGTGGCATGCATTTGATGGACCATTACGGGTATCCCTCTTTTGGTTGTGGATAGTGTCTCCATTCTAGAACTAGATGTTGAATGTCATTGTGAGACTACAAGTTTGTCCAAAACTTGAGTATGGAAAAGTTTCCCATGTAGGTTCCCATTCACTACAATATTGGTCCCATGTTTTTTTTAAAATTTCCTTGCAATTTTCATCATTCTCTTTCCATTCTTTCATAATACATACCATGAACTAGTTCATAGCAAGTTTTCTCTACTCGAAGTACGGGATGCGTTTTCAACTGCCCTTTCTATGTTGAGTGTCAAAATTAAATTGGAAAATAAACCTTGTCGAAAAACTTTTGCCTCATGAGCCTTTTAATTTCTTTATTAAGAACTTTTTCATGGAATAAGCATTATTCCTTAGCACAAACAACACATTTATCCATGAATTTCAAATTTTTCCTTTATGTTCCATGATTTAATATTTTTAAATGGAAGAATAATTCCTTTATGTATCGGACCATGTTCACATGGGAAAATTGAATGATTTTTATTTATTCCTTTTCTTTTGTTTAAGTATATCCCCATACGAGCTCACTAGCAGCCAGTTATCTGTTTTAGCAAGATTCATCTTTGCAACATTAAGGATGGGTAGATATACGACATTTTCTATGATTTTCTTTACCACTTGTGTGTTTCCACTTGTGTGTGCTCTTATATCCATAAATGATCCTTCTTTAGCTTTTCATTCACGGTTGTGATCCTATACCTGATATGCCTGAAATTAGGACATAATTTAGGTATTGATAAATATTTGCAATGTGTTTTTGTCATAATTTTGTTGGAGAATTTGTCTACAAATGCTGTGTTGTTGGAAGTAATTATTCCATTTCTTTGATATTGTATGACCTAATAGAAAAATGCGGTGTTAATGTTGAGAACTCAACTTCCTTTTCTTTGAAACTATTCTTGTTTCCTTAACCAATTGAAAGCTAAAACATTCGAACATGCGAATTAATCTTCAGTAGTTTTAGAATACCAATACATCATCGATCAAAACCTTGTATACCATTAAAAATAGGGTTTGAATGTAAGTCTAATGTGGAGACTTGGAGGGATTTTTTAAGACTTGAATGGCATGAGGTTCCATTAATATTGCCCATTTGGTACCAGCGAAAGGAGTTTTGAACGCATCTTCCTCTTTAAACACCCCCTCAAAATCTAGACTTCATGTCAAATTTAGAGAAAAATTTAGCATTTGCTATGCAGATATCATACATGGCAAAAATTGGGTATGTATCATTAGCAAAAATAAAATTAGAGAGTTTATAGTTAATAAATTTTAAAGGTACCCCTCAAATATTTTTGAGTTTTTGTTGACATAAAACCATACAATTCGAGACTATAAGTTCTCACAGTGAGTTTTATTTAAAATAATTTGGTCTCCTTCTAACACAATTTTGTATTTTTCATTCATTGGGATTGATTAAGCACTACTTGGGCTTTCCGGTGTATTCGACTTTATAGAAATTCAACATAATATTATTACGATGTAAAACTGGGTTCCTGCTCAACATACTTTTCAAATTGTTTGTTAAATTTTTGGTTGTTCCCCTTGATGGTTGTTGTTCCCAAACTTTTAGTTAAATGAAATTAGCCCTTTCATTCTTGACATATTACAACTTATTTTTGTCTTCATCGGTTCTTCTGCTTTGAACCATTGTAGATACCATGGGGGATGATTGGGGGATGAGACAAATGGAAGAAATGATTTGAAGCTCATCTTCCTTTGGAAAAGATAGTTATAAAATATCCACTTTTCCATTTTTATTTTTAGTGAATCCATGAGGCACTCTCTGACACTGAAAATAGCTTTCCCAATATGCAATGAATGGGAATCTTTATGCATTAAACATGAAGGTGGATTCACAAGCTAATAAGGCTTGTTAGTTTTCATGAAGAAAACTATTGCCAATGGAACCCATGGTTTTTTATCCATCCCTTAAGTCCCATTAACAGTATTCATATTCTATCTTCCCCTACTAAGAATTCTTCTATCAAACCACACTTAGAACTTACGCTCCTCCTCACTGTTCCCTTCTCGTCCTATTTTCTCGACTATCCTCTCTGACTCCCTTGGAAGCTCTCCTCTAAAACATCCTCACACAACGTAATTTGATGATCCAACTTCATTACTCCTGATGTGAGGCATGACTCGCCACGCCATGATAATCGCCCGATTGAAAGGACCTAATTAACATAGGAGCTCTCTTGTTTGTGCTCTTGTGTTATGGTCTCACTAAGTTTTCAATTATTCTGAAAATCCCTCTACGAGCGAGTTGCATTTAATTCCTTTGGTCCAAATCGAACTCAACCACTTGAGGAAAGGATGTAAAGTGAAGGTCAATTTGAGTTGCGGTCAAAATAGTGAAACCTACTTGTGATCTAGGGCTAAAACCACTCCTCTATATTGCTAGAGGCTCTTGTATGGATCTGTTCTGTATGTCGGGAGAAGTTATGAAAAATTTATTCATTCGCGTTGAAGTCGATCAAATTTTTGCGAGAAGAGTGAATGGAAATCGACTCCTTGCGAAGCCGTGTGTTGATTTGGGTAGCATCAAATGTGCTCTAAGTCTCAGAATTTACATGAGCTTGGCACATATCCAACAAGTAACTAAGAAATTGTTTTTAAAAAATTTCACATAAAATTATTGTTTATTAAAATAATTAATTATTTTTATTGAACTGGTCTAAACTTGGGAAAAATAAAATAATTAAGGGTATTAATAAAACAAAGTATGAATCTTCTAGAAAGCGAAGATCAGGTCAAAGTTAAACTTGGTGTTGATTAATGATTTAATCTTCGACCATTGAGTCTCCAATGAGAAAATTGAGACTTGATGGATCATTTGGAGAAGATACATCGGAAGAAGTCTAGAATCAAAATTATGAAGTGGTGGTTCTCTAGAATCGGGCTTCGATCGATGATTCTTACGAATAAAACATAAAAAAGATAATTGCTAGTTGGAAATTTTTATGTGCGTCTAACACTTCGGAAAAGACATAGATACCAACGCGGAGGGCATTGTGGCAACTACGCGAGCCAACGGAAACGGCGTGATAGCCTTGAAGACAATGGTTCGGTGAGGATAAATTACGACGAAGATCGAAGATCCAGTGTGAGGTAGCGGGCGAAGGCAAATCCCGCCAATAGAAAAACCACCAATGACGATGACATGGTGATGGAGGGCGCGATGAGCTGCCCCGCGAGCGTTGGAGAGCTTTTCATTGCGGGGTTTGGCCAATTTGGGGTTAAATGTCGATCGTGGCAAGATAATCTAACCAACTGTTTGTCGATCGATTCTATTGTGAGAGATAACTAGCCAAACATCCCAGTTGTATTCGGAAAGAATTACGCATAATAAACAAACATAAATTGCTGATTTCATGACCAAGTTTTACGAGACATTGTTCAAAAAAAACAATGTCATGTGTCTTATGATTTATTGTTGCTCGGATTTTTTTACATTTTTCTGCAGTTAATTTGTGAAAGGCGCCAGTATGTGAGTTTTTTGATGTTTCACAATAGAACAACACCAAATAATTTGTTGAAAAGATTTAACAAATAGGATAATTGTCATCGGTTGTTAGGTAGGATTCGAATCTAGGATTTTCATGGTATCGAACGTTTAGCAGGTGCATGGAGAGAAAGACGGCCCATTAGATCCAACGTTGAAGAAAGAGTTGAGTCAAAAAAGTGCTGTAGCGCAAAATCGATTTTCCTGGTCATTCTTGTGATCCAAGCAAGAGAGTTAGATCTACGAGGAAATCTCTCTCAGTGAGTCGATAGAGAAGTGAAAATTTTCTAGTTTCGGTGTATGGGGCCGAGGAAGAACCTTTATGGAATGAATGCGGATCAATAATTTGGCGGAACCACAGTTCTATGTGATGATTTTGGTGCATAGCGTAGAAAAAAGAAGTAGTAGGGAGCACATTGAGGAAATTTTATTTACTCAATATGTTCTGTCAAAGTTCAATTTGTCGATTCTTTTGCTTCGATATTGAGGTGAAGGGAGACATACTCGTGATGTGACGACGTATTGTTGCCAAAGGAAGAAGAAAGACGATTAAACATTGTTTGGCTTTGAATGACAAATGGCCAGGATCAAGTAAAAAGCAACAAATTAGCTCCAATTATTTGTGAATTTATTACATGGATCAGTATCCTTGCTACGGAATCGATAAATTAGTAGCAGAGGAATCATAGTAATAAGCTGATGCGATCAGTCCTCATTAAGCATAGCTAGTTAGGATCTTTAGAAAGGTTGCTCTGTGAGAACTAGTTATGATGACAAAGTATGAAATTTCGATTGCAATAGCGGATACAGTTCAACAAAGATTCGGCGTGGAGCTATAAGTCTAGTTTCTACTTAAAGAAAGACGATCCCCAAATTTTCCAGAGGAGCAAAAAATATTTCCCATGGGGAGATCTGGGAACTCGGAAGGGGTCTAGTTTCGGAGGAACAACCCTATGGAAAACAAATGTACGATATGAGTATATTGAACTGTTTCCAAATGGTTATTGGCAACGCAAAAGCATCAGCAGAGTAATAACGACAACGATTTGAATATGTCATAATTCTTAACGATTTGTCTCACAAGGGTGTTGGGGTGATCTGGGCACATGTTCATGGGATACACGCGAGCGAGGATTCCTTGAGTCCACCTCTAGGATCATCACCTTATAAAACCCAAGTACGGTAGCGATGTAGAAGAATTTGTGTTCGTACGGTGCGAAGTGATAGTGCAATGGTTAGAAGTGCCAAATAAACCATGCAAAATGAAGGTTGAAATGATGTGAAAGACACAATACCAAAGAAGTCGGCGACAACAAAGGCTTTGAATAAGCAGTGGGGAACTAGCAACAATAAGGTCTTCAACATGAGATATATCCTCTGAACACTTAATTCTTATTTTGGATATTTTCTATTGCGGTGGAGTAGCGATTTGGTAGCGACGTGTAGGATCAACGACCTTACGGATGCAACAACATTGTGTTGGCAGGCATCAACATTGAACATCACTTGTTATGAAGAATGTGGTAGAATCGAACGATGCTGGTGGTGGGCCTCTTTGCTAGAGAATGTTGATTTGGGTAGCAGCATCGGAGATTAACAAAAGTCTCGAAATTTGCAAGGAGAGCTTAGGCACATGAATTTTAGATAACCAAAATCGTTTTTGAAAAGTCATTTAAGAGTGTGCTTTATTAAAATAAATAGTATTTTAATAGGACCCTAAGTCTAACTTGGAGAAAAATAAATAATTAAAGGTATTAATAAAACATCTTGTTAAGATGTATTACAGAAAGCCAATACGGTCAAAAGTTAATCTATGGCTGATCGATTAACGATTTCATCTCGACGCATTGAAGTCTCAGCGAGAATATTATAAGAAGAAATTGATGGATCATTTAGAAGATACATTGAGAGTCTAGAATCGAAATTCTAAAGTGACGATGTCAAATGAAGAATCGATCAAGTGATTCTAATAACGGAGAGGAGGAAACTAGCTAATTTACGATTTGAAGTTTTCACGAGTTGGGGAATACACTTCGGAAGAAGACAAAGAGTACGGAGGGGCGTGGTAGCTGGCGAAACCGGAGAGCCTTTGATAGCCTTGAAAATCGTTGATTAGGTGAGATCAATCATACCCAGTGCGGTGGGGTGTGAGGCAGGAGAGGCGATTGATCCGATGACAAAGGGCCGCCTTGCAACAATGATGCATTCCCCACATGGTGACGAAGGCTACGCGGTATTAGAGCTTGTCATTCCGGGTTGAAGTCATTGCTTCTGGTGTGGGTATGCGGTGGTCTGACTCTTTGTGCATGAATTCTGTGAAGATAACCACATCCTAAGTTGTATTCAAAAAGTACGCATGTCGCCGACGCGTTTGCTACCAATATTCGCATTGAAGTTTTCGCATCAGACATTTCCAAAAACAACGATATCGTATGTACATGATTTATTTTGGCTAGGTTTTGTTTATGCATTTTATTTTTAAGTTAATTTATTGATTGTAGTATTGCTGAGTTTTAAGTATTTGTATTTGAACACAGCAAATAATTTGTTGAAAGAATTAACAAATGAGAAATTCTCCATCGTTCTTGTAGTAAGATTCAAATCTAGGAATTTCCTGTTGTGTAGTACTGTCTTGTCGGTCATTGTACGAAGGCCCTTCGCTTGGGTGGATTGGGGATGTTCTCTCCCAAACTAGCAGGGTATCCACCACATTCGAGCCGTTTGTTCTTAAGTCTCGCTTATAAAACAGTTGGAGAAGCGGTGGTTAAAGTTTTTTCGGTGTATTTTTTAGTTTCTCATAATGGCGTATGAATCCAGAGTTGTTGTCATTAAATATAGGAGGTAATTGTGGGGTTACTCCCAAAGATTTCGGTCGAGCCGAAGATGTACCCCGTTACACTCCTGTCTCCACTATCTTGTGATTGTCCCAACGAGCATGCATATTTGTCTTTGAAATCTTTGTTGCGGTGCTTCTTCATTGGTAGAGGTGAACCCGCTGAGATTCAAGATATGATCGAGGCCATAGAAAACTAAATTGCACACCAGAAAAGAACAAGGTTGAAGGTGCACTAGGAAGCATGTGAGACCTCAAATACGATTTTCCAAACAAGGCTACTCTAGCGTAGAAAAAAACTAGGGCTTGAGCCTTATCTCCCTATTGTTCCTGAGGACTAGTTGGTATTGTGTGCTCTAGTTTCCCTCACATGCTTGTTCATGAGAACTAGTTTGTGTTAATAATTTTGGTTTCCTATGCTGTCTCTCTTATTGCGATTCTGTGAGTATATAGTAGAATAATAATGTTGGTATTCGTTTTGAAGTTTTATTAAATATTTGAGCCTGGTTTTATATCATGCATGTCTGAACATGGAAACCTATTAATATTGAAACTATAAATTTTCAAATATTTACCACATCTAAATTCCAAACGAACTTAATACAAACAATGGTTGTTAAAAAACAAATAACTTTTAACCAATCAAGTAATAAAAAATATTTTAAAAATCAAAAAATAAAAAAATTAAAATTATTTAGAAAAATCCAAGAATTAAATAAAAGGTGAACTATCAAAGATCAATCTTTTCGTTGCTTCTTATTGATTGTTTTCATACCATCGTGGATTCCGAATTCTAAACATAATTTTGTTCTCATACTCAACAATTATGGTCACATCAGAAAGATTTTTAGATGATGTAGTTTTTATAAGGGTTACATCGTAAGATAGGTGTGGGTTCTGAATAAATGAGTCTACGCGTTGTTTTTTTTTTTATATATCATTTATTTAAGCGGTTTTAAAATCATTGAAAAAATAAAATATTTATATTATATTTATATTTATAGATATGGTTTATTTTGGATTAGGTTCTTAGAATTTTCATTGAAAAAAGTTAAAAATTTATTAATGGTTAAGATTTAATAATGTAAAAATATTCGTAATCATATATAATTTAATGAATTAAATCAAATATTTTTAAACTATTTTTTTTAATGAATAAAATTAAGAGTTTTTAAATTGTTTTTAATTTAAAAATTTATGCAATGTGATTGTGATTTCCACTTATTTTAATTTTACAAATTCTAAGCATTATATAAATTAAATAGTGGTATTATTATTTGTTTATCAACTATTTAATTTATATAGATGTATTTAGTTTATATGCTGATAAATTTAAATATTTTATATTTTTCATGATCACTAAAATCAAAATGTATTATTGATAAATAATTGTTTTACATTACTTAAATCCACATTTTTAATATAGATCAAACCTCACAAAATAATTGTACTATTCCTGGATAGATTTTCGAAATCTGATCAAACTTGAAAAATCCTGAGCAACATTACAAAAACAAAACAAAAATATGACATCATCTCATAAACATTAAAAAAGATTATAAATATTTCAATTTCAAACTTTCCACTCAAATTTTAAACCAAATCGTAATAAAAAAAATCCAAAAAAACAAAATTCGTTCAAAGGTTGTTCTTATGAATTTTATTGAATATTACATTATTGTATTTGTAAATAATTTAATTTTATTTGTAAACCTATAATGGTTATTAAAACACAATTTAAAGATTTAGAAATAAACAATATTAATTGCAATTTAATTGAAACATTATAAATAAAATTGTAGTCTGTAATCTTTTTTGCTGTTTTTAGAATTTTTAGATAAATTAGCTTAAATATGCACAATCCTATAGTATTATTGTTTGTTTTTATGCATTCTAAAATCTTGAACCTAACTTTTGGCATAATTTCTCTGAAAATCAACATTGGTGTGAATTTATTTTCCACAAAG